>KZ808485.1:70411-83079 GCA_000696205.2 Oncopeltus fasciatus | reverse complement strand
GTAGAGGGAATTGAATAAGACAACTAACAAGTCCTGGTAGTATAACTGGAAAGTACACCGGCCCGGATAGCAGGAGATCCAGGTTCGATTCCTGGCTGGGACAGATAGTTTTTTATTTTCTATTCCCTATCAATAATTGTTTGAAATTTTCGTGGGATAAAATACCACAACTAAATTAAATATTTACAAATGAACTACTTTCAGCATTTTAGCAACCACATTTTCAGAAACTCTTTCGTCACTTAAGTCCGTCCAGCAACTGAAGATTTACATGCAGATTAACAAACTTGTTATTTATGTTATGAGTTTTCAAGGGTACATAATATTAAGGATAAATAAGGCAGTAAATTTCAACATATTGTCGTTAAATAAGATTAAATAGAACACTATACATATTTTGCATGCACTATGTATGCCTACAAGAAAAATCAATTTATATTCTAAATATCGTAACTAAATCAGTATATAGCTAACAACTGCTAGTACATTTTCGATCAATTTTCAATAAGTAAAGTATGGCATTACAAAAACGAGGGAGTTCGAGGGTACATGGAATATTTGCCCTGAGTGATGCCCGGTACCAATTTTCGCAGTTCGTCCTTAAGTCTGCGGGAGAGGAAAGAGTGGAAGATATGACATATTATATCCTCCGCTTTGACTAACACTATATTGTACCTAGTATTATAGTGAAATTGAAATGATTAGAACAGGAATCAGCGGAAGACAGCAAAGGTTACGTCAGGGAGGCTACCTAGGACTGACAATGGGACGAAGGGACAAGTCAATAAAATCGAATAGAAATTCAATTTTTTTGAAAATTTGTTTTCAATGTCTAATTGAAGTCGAAAAGTTATCTATCAATATCAAAACCAGTCATAGCTTCTCAGTCTGTATTGTAGTACAGCGAGAGATACCGCTCAACATATGTCCTCCTTGTCCAAGCCCTCAGAGAGAAGAAATTCAGACTTGAGGGGGAGTAGAGCAGGAGATCTTACGTCTGAAGAGGATTTGGAGGATGACGAGAGTGAAGTCATAGCTTATAAATTATAGAAATTAGAATTGTTTTATAAGAATTATATATATANTATATATATATATATATATATATATATATATATATATATATATATATATATATATATATATATATATATATATATATATATATATATATATATATATATATATATATATATATATATATAAATGTATGTGACGTAAAATGAAAATTATGTAGTGAAAAAAAAAAAAAAAACATGTTGCCACGCTGGCCTTATTATTGCGAAGGAGGGATTACAAACAAATGATTTGAGTCTAAATGCCGGACTTCAGTATCTGACGCTATTTCTCCACAAAACCTAGCAGCAAAGTAACATGGACACAGGTGCCACTCCATACTTACAGTAAATACAGAATTTCGAGCGAATCACAAATCACACATGCGAATTGTGGTGCCTTTTCAATAGAGGTCACATCATTCTGACGTCCTGCGGTCTGCGATGTCATCACTAAGTGGTCCGCTTCACGTACCGAGACTCTTGTACATTCTGCAACTTCATCACTCCCTCTCTTCTCTCGTGCATCCCCTCTCCGTGCCTTTCACCCTTCTTCTACCTCCAGGTCTCTTGTCCTCCTTCCATCTAGTCTTCTCCCTCAATGCGAATTTCAGTGTGCCCTCGTACGACAAAGAGACATTCATTCTAGAAGCCAGAGGTGACTGTGGGTCATGAAAATGTAAACTTAGGGATAGGACGTTCTCTCTCATCTTCATGATAGCCCTGAAGATGGCTTACAATGTAAGCCGAAACGTTGGCAGATAATCCTTTATTAAAAAATACATTTTTTAAATTTGTGTTTTTTGGATCTACCTTGACCGAACCCCAACTAAAATCATCTTAGAATAATATCTACGGTCAAAAAAACACTCCTTTTAAAAGACGTTTGTGTACATAGGGTTCAGTGGAAAGAATGGTTAAGCTCTCGAAGTCAAATGTGTGTGCTTCATGAAAAACATGTTTAGTGAGGGCAGTTTTTATTAGTTTATTCTTTATGTCATTGATTCTACGTGAAATAGGGTTTTTTGTTGGTCAAATGTAAGAACCATGGCAATTAGGTGTGGAACAGGGAAAGTACTCTTTCAAAGTACTCTTTCTTTGTCTTGTCCCGTTAATGTGTGTTACTTTTTAAATGACACGGACATATTAAATGTTATATTAAATTCCTTGGTACAGTAAATGCAAAGTCTTGAAGTAAATATTGAACTATTTAAATTGCAACAATGTTTTGAAGAGAGAAGTCAAAAATAGAGATAAACTCTTCGCACAACTAATGAGAAATTGTTGAGGAAATGTTACTACTTTGGTAAGAGACTAACCGTATTTTGTAAGGCTGTAACACAAGCAACAAGAACGATGATAAAAAGTACGAAAGGTATTGTGAGAAATATACATGTAGAAGGACAAGAGTAAGACCATTGGTGCGATGAACTGGTGTTCTGACATTAGAAGTATGTCTTCTATCTCATGTTCCGCAAAGGAGATGTTTACCCCCAGCCATGCAGAAGGGAGGAAACAGGAGTTAGATTTATCCAAAATTCAGAACAGAAAGCAATGAGACAGTAGTTGTACTAACCACTCTCAATGCTGCATCTTTCAGAACATCAACACTCACATATACCACAAGAACTAGCTTTCTTGTTTCACGGACAAAGCAGCAGTGCTAAAAAGAGGAGACGCGTTTGTTTTCTTATTGTTTAAATTACAAATATAATGAGAATTAATATTAGTAATTCATGTAATTATATTCAAGAGATAGTTTCTAAACATTTATTACTGCACTAAATTACCTTAAATGTCCTTGTGACCCTGACGTAACCTACCGGTGAGGGGCTAATCCCCCCCTCACTGTAATTGTCTTATCAGTTGACCTTTGACTCCAAAAATATTTTATTTAAATTAATCTTAACTCTATATGGAGTTAATCCCACAACACTCTGTTATTATGTGTTTTAGACCCATTTGACGTTTGAACCTGTAATAACACGCACTAGTAGTGTGATAATGAATTTTAATTACAAACTCCTAACAAAAACTTGATATATAACCCGGAAACGTTCAAAGATCAGAACAAGCGTCTCTTGTATCAACATTGATTTTAAATAACTGAAGAATAAATTATTAACTATTAAAATAGGATTAAGTTGAGGTCACAGACCCATAGCACACTTGGATGAATTTCCTAGTAACCACGACGTAACCTACCCTATACCCACGAGGGATGCTTACCCCCCCCCCTCCAATGTTATCACGTGTTTATGCTTATCTATAGACCTTTGACCCCTATAATATTTTATTTAAATTCATTTGAATCCCCCCACGGAGCTAATCTCCCCCACCCTTGTTATTGTGTGTTCAAGGATTACCTTTTGACATATGACCCATCATCTTATGTTCTACAGTTTTTCCTATACCTACAAGGGGGCTAATTCTCCCCTCCAATGCTATCATGTGTATATGCTTACCTGTTGACCTTTGACCCTTCATCCTCCAGAGAGTCTAGTTTTTAAGGTACTAGACTCCTGAGTCAAATGTACCAGGTTCATATCTCACAGCGCACAGTAAGTTTTTTCCATTTATAAATATTAATTTAGTTGTAGTATATTATCCCATGTGAATTTTAAACAATAATTGCAAGGAAATACAATAAAAAATCTCTCTTTCCCAGCTAGGAATCGAACTTAGATCTCCTCCTTTCCGGGAGCGAATGCTAACCATCACACCACAGGGACGAGCTAGATAACTTTTTAAATTCCAAACACACTAGCGAGAGTCTAACCTAGGAGAAAGACGAATAAATCGAATTCAGCTCGAAGCTGACATTGCCTAGCTATTTATCGAATCTCGTTATTTACTTTTTATTTTCATTTATAAAGATTAATTTAGTTGTGGTATATTATCCCATGTGAATTTTAAACAATTAATGCGAGGGAATAGAATAAAAAATCTATCTGTCCCAGCCAGGACTCGAGCCGGGATCTCCAGCTTCCCGGGCACGAATGCTAACCATTACACCACCGGGACGAGCTAGATAAGTTATTAATAACTAATATGTTTTTTTTCTGTGCTTCTGTTTGTAATGACCCATGAGATTTCTAGCGTGCTCTAAGGGTATAACCAGCCCTTGATGGGCAACATTCTTCAATGAATTGAAAGTAAGGCGGCCAGAACGGTGTGCTGACCACACCTTCTCTAGTGTGCCGCGGGTCGAGATCTTAATATGTATTTCCCCCTTTGGCCTCTATGGCCTGTAACGGGACTGATTTTTTAAAAATTGAATAATACTCCTAAATCCCAATGAAGCTAATCCCCGATACTGTGTTATAATGTGTTTTAGTATTTTTGACCTCGCCCCCCTGAGAATTTCCAACCTAGTTACGCACCCTTTACCTGTGTGTTAGTGATTACCTCCACCGCTTTACAATGTGAATCAACATTGTTTTTGACTCCTAAAACATTTTATTTAAATCAAAGTTATTAAATATCTTAATCTCCATCGAGGTAATCCCACCAATACTTTGTTATATGTTTTAGAGGTCCATGGCTCAAGTATTTATCCGTCATATTATTAAGAGGATTATTTTAATTATTTCAATTATTAATTGGACATATTGTGGAATGTAACATAGAGGGTGAGTCTACAGGCGACCTTCGTAAAAAAAAAACCTTGCCGGTTTAGTATTTTCATTTTATTTTAGAATGACATAAGGAACAATTTTATTCAAATTTTGGACTAATCTCTCTTAAAGTTTAATTTAACTTTTGACCCCTAGGTTGGACATGTAACATGAATGTAGGTGTCTAATATGTTATTATATTTTAAGAAATATCTTTACACCTTTAACCCCAAGAATATTTCCTACTTTCCGTGGAGGTATGCTGACTCCTACACCATCGAGGAAGGGTAGAAAATCTCTCCATCTCCCCGCACTTTACTCCGAGTCTAAACCCCCAATTAAGAGGAATATATCGTATCATACTCGAAGGAGCTAAGATTGTCGGCTATTTGTTAGACTCTCGTTTTTTACGATATTTCTTTTTTAGATAATTATATTATTTTGTGATATGTAACCCCATGTTAAGTTTTACACAAGAAATGCGAAGGGAGCCATATAAAAAAATTTTCTACCTCAGCCGGGACTCGAACCCGAGTCCCAAATACCCAAAGGGTCTAACAACTACCCAAATCAGAAACTGCAAATGATCATTTGATTATATAATCTTAAAAAACTTATTTAATTTTTCTTTCCAAATTATTTCTTAAAATATGTTGTTATTTTTAAGAGGAGGAGACTGGACTGATTTATTCACCTGCTAGATTGAAGGTGATTTATTTGTTACAGAGTTTAATTTACTGCTTGAGGGACCAATATATAGAGTTGTCTTTTGGTTAAAACCATTATATATTGAGTTTCCCAGTTCCCAGGAAATCTTTGGTCAAATGAATTACTCTTCCACACTGCAACGTTAACCTGATTTTTTCCTTCATACAATTATGTATGCCTTATTTGCCTATCTTTTATTGTCATTCAAATTCCGATTCTAGTAACTTTCAAATATTTATAATTCTTCAGTGGTATTGAACATCACTTTTAATTTGAAATTTCACCAATAGAGTATTATTTTTATTACTTGATTTTCTAAGCGTTATAACCTGGTTAATGGTTATATTTTAAACCTTCAGAATAGATGTACAAATATCTCTTACTACCTGAAATTTTTTTCTGAAGCTTTGGTATATTCTGGGGTACTTTTTGAAAAGGTCTTTTTATTAATCTTTGGGTATAAATAACTTATATAATAATAATATAAGGTTAAATTTTCAGCAAACCAGATTAACTTTCACAAAATTCCCCAAACCTTATCAGAATCGCCACACTGTTATTTCTGAGCTGGTATAAGAGAAGTTTAGTCACAGCTTGAGTCGGCGATAGCCCCACTCTGATTATTATTTCTGAGGCTCACTGGGTTATCCAGAGCTGAATGCAATAATATCCACCCAAAACTGCTCTTAGTTACATTTTAAATAATGTAAACCTAAGGAGCTTAATTTACTTTTTTAATTTTGGTTTTTATTATTTTATTTGTCACATACCGATATTAGAAATGGATAAACATTGTTTTTATTTTTTATCTTTTAAATTTCTAATTTAGTTAAACACATAAAACTTTTACTATATTGTATAATCTATAAACTTTAGAGTACTATTTGAAAACTATTTTGTTGAATTTAATAAGTAATTTTGACACAGTTAATCTCTGATTTTACTTGTTTGCAGCTTACTACTTTTCGTTGTGTGAGCGCCATGCTTTATTGAGATAAAGAAAACAATTTGGGGTAAAATAGTTATTATGAAAACACACACATGTATACACCTATATTTTCCATAGTACTATGAAAATATTCTATTATACACACTATTATACTATTAAATTATTTTTCAAATACTTTATATATATATTGGATGAATTTCCTAGTAACCACGACGTAACCTACCCTATACCCACGAGGGATGCTTACCCCCNATATATAATATTAACCTAATGACAGCTCTAAATAATGGTTCTTCAAGCAGTAAATTAAACTCTGTAACAAATAAATTACCCTCAATCTAGCAGGTGAATAAATCAGTCCAGTCTCCTCCTCTTAAACTTGAAGTAAATAAATAATAAAAATATATATAAAGTCCGTAATGTGTGGAATTTCTTTTTTCGCATTCTTGGATCTTAAAAGATAAGTGTCTAAAATAAAATAAAAGTACTTCACATTTATTTAACGAAGTTCGCCGATTGACGCACCTCTTAGTTGCATTCTGCAATAAGCCCAGCCAAGGGCTCTATCTGGGTCAATGGTCCAAAAAAAGAAAAAAGAAAAAGGTTCACAGAATTCAAAGAAGAAAAAACTTACTGTGCACTTTGAGATTTGAACCTGGTACATTTGGCTCAGGAGTCTAGTACCATAAAAACTAGACTCTCTGGAGGATGAAGGGTCAAAGGTCAACAGGTAAGCATATACATAGGATAGCATTGGAGGGGAGAATTAGCCCCCTTGTAGGTATACATAGGTACTCATAATAACAAGGGAGAGGGAGATTAGCTCCATGGGGGATAAATTAATTAAAATAACATATTATAGGGGGAAATTCTTTAGTAGTGAGGGGTGAATGATGTTTAAAATGCCTAATAAAAAGAGAGGGGGAATTAAGATGTATTTTTAATTTAAATAAAGTATCAATAATGGTCAAAGCTCAAATATAATCCTTAATGACATCATAACAGGGAAGAGGGATTAGCTTCGTATGTCACGTGACCACCTGAATGGTCAACAGATAAGCCAATAGCATTGGAGGGACATTGAGCGCTGCTATCTAGATCATAAGAGGTAGGCTTAGAAGTAAGAATTTTCATGGTGAGTGGCCCAGAAGCGCCTTATTTACTATACTTTGATTACCAAAGAGAAGATAGCCGGGATTCGGTTAATTTATTCTTCATTTTATATTTGTGATAAAGAAGAAAATTTGAACATCGGAAAAACAATTTAATAATAAATACTGATAAATTTACAAATATGGGTTTCAAATAAATAGGATTTGGTAAGTATAACGTTATTATGCAATTGACTTTATGTTTTCATAAAAAGTATAAAGCTTTTTATGTATGTTGTTCATACGGCTATGTAAAATACATTTTAGATTAATTTCAATAAAAACCAAACACTTTAATTTATTCAAATTATTTTTCTAGATTGCACAAAGAAGCGCAGAGCAAGTCAGAAATTAAAAAAGCCAAATTTTTTATATTTGTTATATTTTGTTTTTAAAGTCATAGTAATGATTTTCTTTATTTTAAGAAAAATAAGCCGTAAAATTTATATTTTTAAATTATTTATTATCAAAATTTTTATTTTTTGAATTATATGAATATGAATTCCATATGAATTATATTGAATTATAAATAATTCAAAGTCTAAGAATATTTGAAAGTTTTAGTATGATAAATAAAATTTCAAAATGGATGGAAGATTAAAATAGGAATAAGGAAAAGGAAGATGAGGAATGATAAGCTGAAAAGATAACGTTCGTAACTAAATGGCTTCCCTTTGTTGACTGAAATGCTAAGTTTGCATCGATGTGGCTTACCTCATCATCACAAAGAAGTACACAGCAAAATGCCTGAGTTACTTCTGACATTCCTACCTTCATAAAAAGTTCAGTACAAGCCAGGTAGAATTTACTGCTTCCATTGCGAGTAAAGATGTCTAAGAGTAAGTGAGTAATTTGAACTTAAAAGCAATGCAGTGAGAAGACTCTAGACTGTCCGGGAAAGAAGAGTAGGGAGGTCATCATTAATTACAACGATATTGACAACTATCCAACAATTTGGATTATTCTCGTCACAACTTAATTTCCTATTCATACCTTTTCAGTCAAAAATGAATTAATAATTGGTTTACATATAGCAAAAATGCAAAATATGGTTAGGATTTGATAAATGTATTTGCAAAAACTTATGTTTAATTTTACTGTTTTTTTTTTTTTTTTTTTAATCCAACGCTTACTAAAAATGGAGAGTTTTTCTTACCGTAGAATTAATATTAGATCTTTTTTTGGGGGGGGGGGGGTTCGGTCAAGATTGATCAAAAAAAAAAAAAAAAATACAAAATTATCTGCCAACGTTTCGGCTTAAGCCATCTTCAGGGATATCATAAAGGCGAGAGGGGACGTCGTGTCTCTAAGATCACATTTTCATGACTGAGATGTGATATAGATGTGACGTCCCCTCTCGCTTTCATGATAGCCCTGAAGATGCCTTACAATGTATGCCGAAACTTATAGATAATTTAAAATAAAAAACATTTTATACATTTGTATTTTTGGATCTACCTTGACCGACCCCCCACCACCACAAAAAATCTGATGCTTATAAAATTTTTATCAACGGGTTGGAATGCCATTTGTGATTTGGAAGAATGTTTTAGTGGTGTTTAGCTGAGTTTCTACAGTAAAATCAAGTTACTCACTTTGGTGGAGAATTCGTTAGGTTTCGGTCAAGATTGAATGACCAACCTTGATAGAACCCCAACCGAAATTCTCTACTAATAATCTTCACGTTCAAAAACTCTCCATTAGAACATTTATCACTTTGGTATTATGCGTCACGATCTTTGATGACATTTTATCTTTCGTACTATCGATACTAATCATTACTAATGATAAATGTCTACGATAATCCACCATAGACGGTAAAGGGGGCTTTCTTAAGGTGCCCTCGTATCATAAAGTGTTACAAGATATTATATATTAATGTAAAAACAGACGTAGAATGTAATTGTCATACATTTGTATTCGTTGTTAAAGTAATATTTTTAGAAGATGCACATATTATGGACGAAATTTAAGTTGCTATATAGTTATAAATAAATAATATTGACGCATTGGAAGTATAATTTATTTATTGCATTTTGTAAATTGCTCACAATATTGTGAATTGGCTGTGAGAATAAAGTAGAGGACAGAATGTTCTGGGCCGCATCTCCAACATAAAATATAAATACCAATAGTTTTCTCTTTTCTCTTCTCCCCAGATTTTGTTAGCTTTACGTCCGGAGACGCTGGGAAATTCTGTCTGTTTCAGAAAAATGTTCCTTTGGACTTAAAGGGAAGGGACTACCTTCTCCTTAAGAAAGCCTTTTAGGAAGTAAGGGAGACTTATACATTCAATCTCACAAATACTTCAGAAGAAAAGAAGAGCGAATTTTGTACAGTCGTTTAGCATCTGTTGAATAAAATACGTTAGAAGGGGGGGGGGGGGGGGGTTAGTCAGAGATCCGGTCTTGGGAGCTCATTTGTAAACTGAAAAGGTACTTTATTTTCGCCAATGTTTCGGCCTAAATTTAAGCCCTTCATCAGGTCAAATGGGGAGCGAGAGTTAACCTGATAACCAGTTACCCTATAGCAGGAGACTAACTCTCCCTCCATCACATTTGTCCTAATGAAGGCCTAAAACTCAAGCGTTCGTTTACTCAATAATCATTAATAAGTATGTAGTATTCTCTAATGAATTTAATATATATTTATACAGCGTATATGATTAATTTACATTCGCAAATATGATATGTAAGCGTAAGTGATCGTAATATACTTTATTCTACTTTTGTTATTGAATACGAATTTGACTTAATATATATATTTATTATAAGTATATCTAAATAAATCCCCCATCTGTCAGAAAATGACAAATTGCCTTCTCTAACAGATGGGCTTGGCAACAACAAAGAAAACTTCTGGAAATAAACTAACATGAGTTTGCTGAGCTAAGTAAAATAACAAACGATGCAATTATATTTTTTACTTTAACAAATAAAAACAAACGATGAGCTATTAAAATAAGGGATGTAACCCTTTGGTTGCCTTCCAGAGAAGAGTTCTCTGTCAATTCAACAACACCCTTTGCCTTCGGTGGTGGCTGGAAGGTATGGAATGACAGAGATAATCAGGCGAAAGGAGGATGCTGTGACTCTTGTCATCACATGGTTAGCGCTGATTGTTTCAGCCCTTTCCCAACCCTGTCAAGGGAAAGGGACGAGTTTACCGAGGGGTTAACTTAACGAGTTAAACAAAGAATTTCAATAGGGGTTTTTCGGAAAAATGTTAGGAGGCACATCTTTGGTAACATTGAATTGCAAACATTTCACAATTTATTTATTTTTTAAAACCGCTCATAATAACGAACATATTACTATCCCGTCCTCCTCAATTCAATATAAACTCATCCAACATTTTAAAAATAAGTAAATAAAAGTAAAAAAAAAAGGTTAATAACAAGTATACAACATTTCAAAACAACATATCGTTTGTTAAGACAAATCAATAAAATGTTAATAAGTTATATGTTAAACCAATTTTATATATTGATATATTACTGAAAAAATCTCTCTTCTTCAAGTGGGAAAAAAAAGTATATTGTAAATAACAGATTTTTAATGTGAAAGAAATTGTTGACCTTTAAGTTCTACGAAGAGAGGATTGTCGGGAATTCAGTCATGGTAGTTGAACTATTAAAAACTAATTTGTAAACAAAAAAGTTTTTATAAATATGTTGGTTTTTTTTGTGGTATTTAATCCCACGTATATTTTAATAATTTTTAGTGCAAGGGAACAGAATAAAAAATCTAACTGTCCCAGATAGATCTAAAATAGAATAAAAAATCTAAGTTAGATTTTTTATTCTGTTCCCTTGCACTAAAAATTATTAAAATTTTTTTATTTTAGCCAACGTTTCGGCCTGAATTTTAGGCCTTCATCAGAGCTGAATATAAAAAATAAACACAAAATAATATAGAAACATGTCTATTTATGATATTCAAACGAAGAAAACTAAATAAAAATAAAACTGTGTCTAATCGATTGTAAATAATCGATAATATTAATAAGATAAAATGGATACTGAACATTTTGTAAATAAGAAATTATTAATAAAATTCGTAAGTGTACATACCAAGTAGTGTGATAGGGAGAGAGAGATCCATGCTCAACAGAGTTTACATCGTGACTGATCTGTTTAAAAAAAATTATTATTTGACCGTTGTGGAAAGGAACGGGAAACGGACGTAGGAGTGGGGAACGGATGAGACGGTTTTAATGGCTTGAGGTACAGGACATATCGCTGTAGGAAAGTGGGAGGGGAAAAAAGCTATGGGGTGGTCTTATTATGATTTTGTTTTAAGATGTGAAAAATATTACTGTATGCGGAAGAAATATAGTATTTGTCTGTCTTGTCATTAATTGGGTTCTAATGTTCTAAATGTATGTGAACATATTATTTGGTATATTTATTTTTCATATTTAGCCTTTATGATGGCCTGAGATTCAGGCCGAAACTTTGACTAAAATAAAAACTTTTTTATTTAGAAATAGAGTTTTTAATTCTTCAATTTCCATGACCGAATTCCCGACAATCCTCTCTTCATAACATATTTTTTTCGTATAATTTTGAACAACTAACGCATTAACTAAAAGCTATAATAAATTACTGAGATATATTTAAATACAGAAATACGTTACAATAAAATACTTTTTAGTATCAATAAATCCATTTAAGAGGTATTAAGTTTACTATGTATATAAAACTGTAAGTCTCATTAATGTAAGCAAGAAAGACTTAACTGATCTATACTGTCGTTCCCGAAGAGATCACACTAGATTATTTTTAAAATAACACTTGCAACCTTTGCAGATGATCAAGCAATCCTTTCTACCGATGCGGACTCTCTTACTTTCAGACAAAATCTCCAACGGCATCTAATGGACATACAGCGCTGGTGCCAGCGCTGGCGCATTAAAGTCAACGAAGGCAAATGCTGTCATGTCACTTTCACACTAAGGAAGAAACAACCTGGCAGAATTTACTTTAATGACATCCCTATTCCAACTTCCGATTGCGTCAGGTACCTAGGCTTTCATCTTGACTCCCGTCTAACATGGAACACACATACAAAAATCAAAAGACAGGAACTAAATAGGAGACTTGGACAACTCTACAAGCTACTAAGCCGCAAGTCAACCTTAACTGTGACCAACAAACTTACCATTTATAAGACGTTACTGAGACCTA
>KZ808485.1:33066-50169 GCA_000696205.2 Oncopeltus fasciatus | reverse complement strand
AAAACGAACACACAAACGCAAACGAACAGACGACGCACAAACCAACGACAACGCAAAAAGACAGAAGACAGCATAATCCATAGGCAAACAAACACATTTACAAAAAACTTTCGAAACACTTAGGACACCTCAACAAAGGGGATTACAAATAATCCCTACCTCAACTTATACCTGGAATAATGGACGATGACCCTCAACTCGCGCATGCAACATACCTGATCACCGACAAAAGTGACCCCTACAGCTACCTGACACAACTAACACACAGAAAAACACAGTTGAATACGGACCGTGACAGTGAACGTACGTATTCGGCCAGAAGATGGACAGTGTCCGAAAGCGCTCGTCAACTGGAGATGTTCAGAAACCAAGGAAGACGGAGAATATAAGGTATGAGAGTTAAATATTTATATTTTACATAACATTGTAATCTTATTAGTTTATTTGCGTTTCTTATGTTTCGTAAAAATTAAACAAAAATTACAAATTTAGCACATCCAAATAGTGTTTTATTTTTATGTATGTTCTTGAAAGAATTTTATATTAAACAAAGAAAACAGAAATTTATTAAATATTTCTTGTGTTAAACATTTTAAAGGAGTGCTTCGAACTACATATATTTTCTTATATAATATATATAAATAATAACATATATTTTGTCTTACCATTTTGAATTTATGGGATAGTATGGGCCGCTCCATCCCCTATGGAATCTTCAGAAAACACGTATGGTACATTCCGAGATTGCTTGCTCCTCCCTTCCTGAGCAATGTTTCCCGCGACATATGAGGCTGCCCTTGTACATATCGAGGGAATTATAATAACATTCCTTTAGCAATATTGTGAGCATAGATAATTGTAATTTGATTATATTGAATTATAATATTTAACATCTAAGAAAGTACTAGTACAAGCTTCTTGGTTGAAAAGCTCGAGGGGGTGCATATCAAAAAGTAAATTGTTTAGTCAAGCGATCAAGTCATAGTCTATAGTTGGTGATGGAATGGGAAGTGTCTACCTGTAGCCGGTATGAAGTGGTAGGCGGCGACGAAGCCGTGCCCAGGCCAATCCGAACTCGCGGAGAAGTAGAGGTGTAGCTGTCTGCCAGAAGATATCAGCTCCAGGTGACTTCCTTCGTTGCAGAGGACTGCCAGGACAGGGGAAAGAGGTCCTCCGCCGTCGTGGGCTCGGATCAGGTCTTCAGCCAGCAGACAGCTGCAACAACCAACATCCCATCATCATTCGTAGGGAATTTGTGATGATAGATTACATAATATACAAATTTTCAATAATTATTTTGAATAGAAAAGCGACTTCAGCGACTTTGAAGACGAGACTCCTAAGACTCCTTATACTAATATAATGTAGTTAGTATGAATTTTTAAGATGAATTTTAGAAGATTTATAATATTTTCAAAAGTATTTACTTTACAATGTCTACAGTTTTGGCAAAAAAATGTAAGAAAGTACAGTATCATGAAGAAAATCTGAGTCTTTTGAGTTTCTACCAATTCACTACATTTTAAAAAGAGAGTTAATGACCGCAGAGATAATTAGTAGATAAATGGTTAACCATGATTGCTCTAAAGATGGCTTACGATGGAAGCTGAAACGTTGGCAAATAATAAAAAATACATTTCTTTAAATTGTTTTTTTTGGGGATCAACCTTGACCGAACCCGAACAAGTTCTTTACATTGTAAAGTACAAGTATCTTGCACAATTGATAAGATGTCTGTCTGGCGGCTCTGGGTTTTTGTATACCATACACCCACTTTTTGAAGGACCTACTACAATTTGATGATTAAGACCCCAATTTAGAGTGGAAAATTATAGCTTTAACCAACACTACAGTTCCACTACCCCCCGGCATATATAGTAAATGAGATTATAACCAAAGACAACCCTTGGTGACTAGATGTGCTTTAAAGTTTCTCAACTCAAACTAAAGTGTTCAGTGTAAGGGGTAAATATATAAATTCAGTTAATTCTTAGCTAGTCATTAATCTAATTATGTATTTCTATTGAATAACACTAAAATATCAGTGTGTTGCGAGATAATTTTGTAAGTCTAAGGGAATTCCTCACGAGGGCAGTTAATGAATGAATTAACTTTACAATTTTTATGTAAACCCCTATACTTATTAGTCCAATTTAGCATAATCTTTTGTGCTATTTTTTTAAAAATGTTTTTTTCTAAAAATGAGACTATAGCTTTGTCCATAATACAACAATATTAGATTTTCAGGTCTACTTGGGGGCTTTTTACAATATATACTTCCTCTGTTTGATTTAACATCTCAAATCAGTTAATCTCTGTAATAAAATCCCAAAAGCTCGCATAGTATCTTTTTTTTCAAAAAATTGTAAAGAGAATACATTTTCTAAAAGTATGTATTGAGAGTGGTGTCATTGGTCACCTTCTCTCCTCAAGTGATTTATATTGAATGTCATTTTTTTAAAATTCATTGTGGTGATCAAATTACAAAATGTTTTAATTTAACAGAATTTAATAAATAAATAAAAGTTTAATAAAAAAAAGTATTAAAAATTCTATAGAGCTTTTATAACTATTTATTGTTAAAGTAATATAACAATATTCCTTTTTACTTTTAAAAAATGTAAAAATACATAAAAATTAAAAGGCGTCCCTTAAAAAAGGGGTTGCTTGAGATTGACTTTATCATGCTAAGGTATGCTCATATTTTATCACAAAAATTAATGATAACAAAGTTATTATTCTCTTTCTTATTTATTATAGAACTTTGAAAGAATATAGGAATCGGGTCTACTCAAGTCTGATATTTTAAATACTTTTTCACAGATATTAACTACAGTAAATAGTCTGTTTCACTACTGGAAAGCATAAATAAAGTTATGTAGGCACCCCTAAGAGCACTGGTAGAGAATATGTTTGAAATTTTCAGAGAGAAAAAGTTTCTCAAAGTTTCCATAAAAAAAGAAACGCCTTACTTACAGGAGTTACATTCAATAAAGATAAATCGCTTGCTAGAGGAGTGGAGTGAATAAAAAGCAAATAGGCCAATAAAATAAATAGGAGAAGAAGTAAGAGAAATGTATTAGAAAAACCACTCAAGCTAATTCAATATATCCAAGTAGGGGTGGCTGGAAGTGGGGTTGAAGGGTGGATCGCAAGGCCTCCTTGAATATTTCACCTCAAGACCGAACTGCAGTAAACACATACACACAAACTCTGTTTCAGACAGTTTTCCAACGGCTTATTATCCTTCATGAATTTTTACTGTCGGTTAACACCGCCCCCCCCCCCCCCCGTAAAACGTAATTCAACACGAAAACATGGCTATTTGGGAAACGACCCGTTAGGCTATATCTAGAATCATCCGGTCGATACCGAAACACTCTTATTACACCCTACGCAAAGTCCGGGAGCTATAGGAATATTCAAATATGAGTCTTATTACAACTTCGCCAACATCCTAGAACTCAATGAACCAACTACATTGACACTTCTTAAAACCCTACAGTGAGAAATATGAAAACGCACAAAAAACTCTTTATAACTTTTTATAAATGCTATAATTGTAATCTATCCTTCAGAGAGCTATGTTTACAAAAACTGTGACTTTTGCCTGGCCATGGATGAAGGTGAACTTGTAAGGGAATAAATATTTAGGCTAAACCTTCTTTTATTCTCTCATACCTTCTGTAATTCGTCTTCATTGGTTTCTGCACACCATCTTCTGTTGGCGAGCGATTTCGGACATTGTCCATCTTCTTGGCAGAATACATGCATTCACTTTCACTGTGTGTATTCAAAGCGCTCGCCAACAGAAGATGGTTTGCAGAAACCATGAAGACGGAGAATAGAAGGTATGATAGTTCTATATTCATTGGTAGTCATAATAACCCTTTAGATTATTTACTTTCTTTTATTCTTTTGTGGCTTTACAAAAAATTAAATACGGCTCAAACCTTCGTTAAACTATTAGTATTCATATAAATTATTACAATATAAACAAAATGATCGAAGACATGTGAATTTCTCTTTCTGATGCAGATGGTGAGATACTAAATTTGGGAAAGAAATTCTCAAACACTTGTATCAAAAGTAAAAACATATATGTTATAAAACCATATCATGCAAAAGAAAAGAAAAAAAAAACAAAACAAGTAAATATTTATATAGGAAATTTACTTCTTCACTCACCCCTTGTGTCATTTGAAAGGGTAGTAAAAATGGAGAACCCCTATCTTGAAAAAAATAAGGCAAAAATACAATGCCCCTTAAATTACTCGACGAAATTCATTCCGTGTGATACCCATTTTGTGAAAGGGGTTCGTATCAAATAGTAATTAAGTGAAAGATCATATTATACAAAATACATTATCATTATATTCATTAATTATAGTTAAAAAAAAAAAAAGTTGAATTTATTTCGTTTTCCTAAAATGAAAGTAGACTCTAGAAAAGACAGAAGTAGTGGGGAATAAGGTCTTGGACTGAATGGATAATAAAATCGTGGTGAAGGGATGAATTGGATACGTAATAGGGAGCATTTGCGATTTGGGGGTTTTGGATTGAAAGGACTGGATTCGTTGGATGTTAGAAGACTTGGCGGCACCCCAGATTTCTACTCCGTAAGTCCAGATTGGTCGTATAAGGTTTTGTAGAACGTCAGTTTGTATTCAGTCGTAAGATTGGAGTTCTTGTTCTTCAGTCTGTATAGAAGTCTATATCGCCCATTGAGTTCTTGTCTTTTAATTTTAGTGTGTTCGCCCCATGTAAGTCGTGAATCAAAATGGAACCCCAGTTAACGAACGGAACTTGAGTGTCGTATGCTAATGTTGTTGAATTTTTCGTTATCTGGTAAGAATTGTTTACTATATTGGAATATAACTCGCACACATTTTGGCTTTAACTTTAAGTATCAGAATTTTATTTTTTTTATTTTTTTTCCCAATATTATGGATTTTTCTTTTATTTGTACACATTAATTTTAAATTCTCATTCTCAAGAATTGCTGAATTCTTGTAAGAAGCGCTTGTAGGTTTATAGGAGTTTTGGAATTGGGGTGGTAAGATAGGGTAGCCTTGTTATTAAAATATGGAGCAAGGACAGTAGCCACCAGTGAGAGGGTAGGGATGTCAGTAGGGGGGTAAATATTATGAATAGGATTGATCAAAGCACATTTTCGGAATTCATAAAAAAAAAAAAAAAAAAAAAAAAATAATAATAATAAATTTTAATGCTTTAGTAACTTTTAATTTTAACTTTAATGCACTTTTCAACGTAATTCACATTTTCACTTATTTTACCAATTTACCAATCAAATATAATTCTATATTGAAAAAACTATTAAAGATACTGTACCCGCCACACATTTATCTATGAAGTTCTTTCTTTGACACACCTAATTTGATATTATAAGACAACTATCGAAATTCCATATGGAAGTATATTTTTTGTAAGAAAAAAGTATAGTAAACTCTTAAAATATTTTTCGACGATATTCCTTTAAAAAAATGCTATACCAATTACAGAGACATATTTTAGAACAAAGTTGTCATGTAGATGTCACCAATTTGTGTCTACTGTCACATTCGTTAAGTCATTATGGATTCATTAGTTATAGCTAAACATCAAGAAAAACCTCAAAATACTAAACCTGCAAATAGTTTTTCAATGAATGAAATATATAGCAAATTTGTCAGAGCGTCATAATAAATAATTCTGTCATAATAAAAAAAAAATCATGAAAAATTTCAAGATACTTAACCACTTACACTTTTCTTAACGGAATTTCCCCCAAAACTTACCCCTTGCGAATGTTAGGGGTTGAACAACCAACTCAAAATAGGTCCCCCATGCTCCCGACACTCAGACATTCCTCGAAATGTAGACCGACTTTCCTATACACTAAAATTTCTCAAAAATTTGACTGAGTAACTCGTACATTGTATTATTGAAAATATAAAATGTAAGTAATACATAGATCTCTAATCGATATGCATTACATGTAATTATCCCGAACCTGAGAATTTACGCCATATTTTTGTTAACGTCTTATCCACCCTTCCTTTAAAAAACATTTTATACCAATGGTTCGTGGCAAGAAATCATTTCAACTCGCACGTTTTTTGGAATAAAACCAAATACATACCCAGCAAAACGAATTATTTTTCTTCAAATCTTGATATAATTAGAGTCATTAAGTATTACATAAAAATTAGTTACAATATTTTAGATCATAATTAAATTAATATAATTGCATCTAGTACAGTTCATTGGAGTACACTTGATCGTTAAAAATTTCAATGTGGCATTTTTACAAGAATAGGAGACGATATAATAGAACCTAATAATAATAACTAATTCNATAAATAATAATAAAAAAAAAAAGAAAGAGGACGAAAAAATATATGGGGATTATTGTCCCAACATAAATACGAAAAGGTTACACATATTAACCTGGGGTTCGTACTTTTTTCGTAAATATAACGTTTTGCGATCAAGTGGTTAATTTGAAATTTCCCGTGTTTTTTTTTTGTGTGCGTTTATCTATTTTTTTCCTTTGAATGAGCTACCAGGGTCCGTTGATAAACCGCTCATTCGTTACAGTATTTGATTCAAGCTAACTACAGTAAATTTTTTTTTTTTTGGGGGAATATTTCATTAAATGAAATTTTGTTCTTTTCCGTAAATTAACGTAGTAAGGGAGGAGTTATTGAACAAATTAATTTGACGTATAAGTTGTACATTTTTTATATTTTAGTTAATTTTTATTTCAGTTAGGGAATATGTGGAATATACTTGCAGAGCAAATATAATTATTTAATTATATNATAATCTTGAGGGTTATTATTATTTCTACCACCAATGAAAATAGAACTCTCATACCTCTAGGTATGAGAGTTCTATATTCATTGGAGGTAGAAATAATAATAACCCTTTAGATTATTTACCTGACACAGCTAGTCAAGCGAAGGTATTATTAACACGGGTATGATAGTTATATAATAATTATTTATTTTAAATATATCTAAAGAGCGTGTCAAAAAGCGAATTATGTTGATATATGCGTTGTATGTTTAGAATTTTTCACCATTTGTGCCTCAAAGTAAAATGCGTATTACTTAATTAATTTTTAATTTTTCAAAAATTTTCTTAAAGTATTATGAAAGGTTTGAACTTTATATTACCCTTTAAATTTTGTACTATGCCATTTAGGTGATATTATGTAAATCTTAATACTAAAATAATACTATACTAATTATAATGATATGCAATATTTAAATTGCATGTTTTTTATGATGTATATAAAATCTAATGTATATTTAGATTTCTAGGAAAGAAAAATGTAATCAATGTTCATAAAATTAATTCTCTAGAAAATGTAACCCCCTTAAATGGGGCAAGTTTTGAAAGGCTAGCTACTGTTGTTACATTTCCGATTGTAGCAGGTGACAACCCTTGGCAGAAGAAAACCCCTGGTCAGCTAGGGGTTGAGGGAGTAACGAGTACAGAAAAAATGTCTCCTGCCAAGTGTGTCTGTCACTGATAGGTCAGTGATTAATGACGAGCTCACCCCACATTTTCTTATGTGGACAGAGGGCATTCCGCCAAAACCCTGCTCACATACGTCACTTCACCCAACATTACTGCAAAAAAAAAAAACACATCCTATAAAAGAAATGTTGTGGAATAATTAATGTAAGATTATTTAGAAATTCAACAATTATTCCATTCCTATCATTACATAATAAATATTTTAATTATTTATATGCTATAAAATCTCTCTCTCCCCCTTTCTTTTCCTCACCCTCTCCACCTCTCCTAAGTAATAATAGAGGAAAAATAAAACAAAAATTATGATCTGATTTAGTTGATTCTGTAGCTAGTAAAGTAGCGGAGATGGTTGAGAGCGAATTGGAGGCTATGAAGTAGTTGTAAATGAATAAACCAAAAGACACTACAAATACTGAAATTGAAAAGTTACAAATGAACTGAGCGACTCAGGTGTTCAAGTGCTGCGCCCAGCGGTTATATTCGGTACTACAAGTCCTGGGCATACAGCACCGCCTAGTGGTCCTGTTGGTTACTAGTGTACGTGTCCATAAAAACTTATGTTTATATTATAACTCATTATAGAATTGCTCTTCATCTCTTCATAATCTCTACATAAAATTTATGGTATGAACTGAATACCTTGAAAATTTGGATAATCACATTATAAACTATATAAAGCTCATAAATTTATTATATGTATTTAAATGTCAATTAATCTTATTAAATTTGTTTATTTTATTATCTTCATTTTAAAAAAATGTATTAATTTGATATAGATAACATTATATTTCTTTATATTTGATTTCTATTTGATTTCCCTTCATAAATTTTAAGGGCTTTTATTTTGGTTATGGTTATTGTTTGATGCTATCATATTACATTATTTAATGGCTACTGGTTGCCTGCCATCTTTCTAATCCTAAGGAGAGGGTGTATTGCCCTAGCTAGACTTGAGGAAACATGGCAGCTAGCAGTGCGCTAGACCAATATGAACAGATATTCACATTTTATAAATATTATTATTTTTGGTATATAATCCCACGTAAATTTTAACAATTTTTAGTCCTGGCTGGGACAGTTAGATTTTTTATTCTGTTCCCTTGCACTAAAAATTGTTAGATATTCACATTGTGCAATTGCGCTAGAGAGCTCAACAGCCTCCCAATAGACATAAGGGCTTCATTGTCCTTTCGTAGGGCCTGTATAGGTTATTTTCTTGGGACAGACTCAGGGAGTTCGGCTGGCTGACCACGTGTTGCAGGGTAGTTATTTATACTTTGAAGTTATACCTCTCACTATTCTTTATTCTTATTGTATTTATATTATTCTTTATGCCATTAATTTATAGGGTAATGTGTCTTTGGTATTGTTATATATAAATTGTATTAGTAGATTATACATTAACATTTCTCAATAATTAAAGTTGTTGTTTTTTTCTTGTTTTGTTTTTTAATATGGTAATGAATACAACTTAAGGAATATATATATATATTTTATACATATACATATATATTGTCAGTAAGAGAAGACTTATTGTCCTAGACAATAAAGTATTTATCTAATCTAATCCCTCACTGTACCACTCATTCCTGCTTCAGTACTGTCTTCTCATGCTACATGCATTCCTGCTTCAAGATGGATTAAATAGGAAGGAAGTAGTCCTCGTTGGGCATAGAAAACTTTCTTTATATTATACTAATTTTAAGTTTACAGTCCATTCAATTATTTACCCAAACCTCTAATACTAACACTAAATTTTCTGTTGTGCTATATCAAATCTATTTTACTTTTATTATTAAATTCAGTTTAACAAGGCGTATATATGTCAAATGATGTCCAAAAAATTAGAGGACATAATTTAAAAATCAAGCGTTTAAAATAAACAAAAGAGCAAGCGAGCTGAATAAACTTTTTACAACTATAATTATAAATCCTATAAATAATCGTTTTAATATTTAGTTTTAAATGAAGTTTAAATTTATTTATTAAATCTTAATTATATTTTGCCGGTAAATTAAATAAATAGATCTTAATAATAACATTTGTTTTGACCACCTTTAGCCTAAGGTATTACTGGAAGAGCTGGTTTTCTTTTCCAGGTTTGAAGAGACGAGATGCGGAGTTACCGAGATCTGGTGAAACCAATTCTCATGTCGGATACCAGTCGAAGGCTACCTGGTCATCTATAGTGACTGAAGCACACAATCTTCATTAGTAGGAGCCACATTTTATAAATACATATTATATATATACACATATACATTACATATATATTATTTACTTAGCTGTTAATCACCCTTCACCATATTCACTTATCTTGTCATAATGTATTCCTAAGTTTGACATATTAAACCGGAAATACAAATATGCATCGTACAGTCAGTCTGATGACGAGCAATAAATCTCATATTTCTGTCTGTGAAGTGATTCAGTAATTTTTTATGAGTCAAAATTCAGTTACACGGGCATAATAATTCTTAAGACTTATAATAAGTGAAATTCTATCTGACTAGATATATTTCTTAAATAATTTATAACCTAATTGCTGTGAAGAATTGTAAAATATTCAGGCAATTTGTGATTGACAATTTAAGACTAATAATTATTAATGAAAATACAATATTTTTATGAATTCAGTTTTCCAAATTATTATTCCTGTAATTTAATGAATACTTTCCTGACCTTTTTGTGTCATTGGCCTTTCTGAAGGTTCTTACACTTACTGCCTGAACTAAAGCATGTATTATAAATTAAATTATAATTAAAAAAAAAAAGCTAAAAAATATGTTTTGAATCATAAATTATTATATTTTTGAGATAGATTGTTTCAAATCATATTAACGTCAATTTTCCTAATTGGTTTGTGTTGTAAGGCTGCCATTTTCAATAAAGCACTTTAGTACAACATGAAATTTAACAAAACATAATTTTCTTTGTTGTATTATTATTATGTACGTGAAAGCTTTATAGAAGCAGAAAGAATTCACGCTGTTAAGCAGAATCTACTTAGCAATACTCTAAAAACTCATAATAACTTTCAAAATTATATATTTAATTTAATGCAATTTTATATTTAATTAATATCTATTAAAAAAGAAATTATGTCTGGAAAAGGGTAAAGAATTGCAAAATTGGAAAACAAAAACGAACAATATTTTACATGTGTCACTTGGAGATGCTCAATTGTAAAGATATAATATTGTTAAAGATTAGGAAAGTAGTGTGGTCCAGACCTGTACAGAAAGGGGCCAATTGAAGGTCGACACCAGCTTCCTTTCGTCAGATAAGAGAAATTGGCTTTCTTAGAATTGTCTATTAGAATCTTCTAGGCCTGCCTCATCGCTTCCACAAAGTTATAGTCAGCGGCCTCTCCGTCAGTAATAAGTAAGTGTTACTCGGCGACAGATCCCGTGTTAGTAATAAGTTATCTTGGGGCCCTTAATTATTATTGACATGTAGCCCAAAATAATATATATATTTATATGTATTAGTATTTTATCTGCAAAAAGAGACTTATGTTCTAACTCAACTGGATTATTTACATGTTATCACCTACAACAAAAAATATAGTTATAGCATCTGTGAACTATCACCATCAATTAATGCGTGCAATGGAGCGCACAAGGTGACATTTTTAGACTTAGGATTCACAAATTCGTGAAATGTTTGAGGGTGTAAGTCTAATTGAATAAATGACATCTTTTTTTTTTTTTTTTATTTTAGTGTTACCCTTCCATTCAACCACTTAGGGTCATGGAGGAAGGGGCTATCTACAGGTTGCCACCCCATTTTAAACACCCATGGCTCAGGACAAGCTTCTATATTATAAATAAATGACCTGGGCGGGATTTGAACCCGCGGCGTCAGGATTGCGAGACCCGCACGGATCCCCTGAGCTAGCCTGGCGCCCCGAAAATGACATCTTTAATTCAAGTTGAGGCAAGTTTTCTTGATTAGACAGTAACAGAAATCTCGAGATTAATTTATTTATATTGCATTGTATATTTGATGAGGGAAAACGTTAGCGGAGAAAAAGCTTACAGAGTATATATTATTGGTTAATTATAATTCCACTTTGAGAGTGATAGAAACGTATTAACAAAAAGTCTGGAATTCTAGAAGA
The DNA here is from genome assembly GCA_000696205.2 of Oncopeltus fasciatus. NCBI lineage: Eukaryota > Metazoa > Arthropoda > Insecta > Hemiptera > Lygaeidae > Oncopeltus > Oncopeltus fasciatus. The sequence goes on along the minus strand of KZ808485.1, from coordinate 38,498 downwards.
GTCTGGAACTCAGGAACGATAGATAAATGTTTGTAAGAGGCAAGAGAAGTCCGATCAAAAGAGAAAAGTGTGGGAATTGAGCAAGGTGAAAGGGGCTGTTGGAGGCCATCCCCTCCTGAAAAATATATACCCCTGGAAGTGTAGTATTTCCCGCGAACAGGTGAGACCCTTCCGAAGATAGCCGAGGGAGTCAGCTGACAAAAAGTAAAAGAGAATTGAATTCCGCGGGAGAAACAGGAGGAAGGCTTTGATATACAACCTGCAGACCACAATTTATTGTTCACCGACCCCGCCATTTGATTGCTTCGAGGTCCTTTGAAAGCAGATATGTCAATTTGTCATCGCTTTTCCTTCGTCTTAATCAATACTATTAGTCCAGGCTTACTTTTCGAAAGAGAATCCAGCGGCTATTCATGTGAGTAGCAGATAGATAATACAGGACGGCAGACTGGCCCAACGTATCCGTCGGCTTCATGCTATACAAGTACTGTTGTTATGCCCTGGGCAAGCTTTTATACACATGTTATGCCATGAGTTAGTAAAATGACAATTTTTAGAAGCCTATATATATATATTTTATACATATACATATATATTGTCAGTAAGAGAAGACTTATTGTCCTAGACAATAAAGTATTTATCTAATCTAATCCCTCACTGTACCACTCATTCCTGCTTCAGTACTGTCTTCTCATGCTACATNTTTTTTAATTCAAAATATGTGAAATATTTGTAAATGCTAATTTATTATTTGGATATTTTTCAATGATGGGCTTTTTGTTAATTAAACTCGAAAAAGGAGAGGACGACAATATTTAATTATTTTAAAAATCGTTCTAAGTTAGAAGTAATATGTAGTATCCTTAACCAAACCCAATTTCAAGCTCAGACATTAGTCTTCATGCATATCTCTATACAAATAGTGCATTCTCTCAGACTATAATTATCACACTTTATAAACGACACTGTACCAACGTGAGACATTCCAGAACTCCTAACTTCGGTAGGAATAATGACTCGTTAGGAATAAGCTTTTCTACAGAAAAATGAGGTTCGCCCCCTTTGGTTTGCAGAGATGACACAGACACATGGCCAAGGAGTCTAATACAGACCTGCAGCAGCAAGCCAACTGCATCAAGTCATTTGTCCAGTGACGTCACAAACGCCACGTCTACTACGACATTTTATTTTCTAGAATTGCAGTTTGTTTCTTTTCTTCTTTTTTTTTTTTTTGTTCCTGTTATAGTACTACATATACATTTATGTGTGTAAATAACAAAAAGGAAAGTTTTCCTCACATGTGCCCCACTCATATATCCAGAGTTGGAGGAGCTATTATCATGGCATTTCTCAAAAGGTTTATATTTCCCCTGGATGTTGCCTGCAAAAGTTTTCCTTATTGTCAAAGAAGAGTTCTTCCACATCTACATGAATACAGGCCAGCTCCTCAGAGTTCCACAGCATTAGTCAATACTTCAGAAGATTTGAATAACTCTATTGAAAGTCTTCTGTAGCCATGAATTCGCAAATGCTTCTACTATATTTTATATCTAATTTAGTGATTAAATTGTCCTTCAATTTTGACAGATATGCATACATACTCTACCTGTGACTACGTTTTGACCAATTGTTTTTACCTTAACGTTATAACTTTAATTATAAATAAATCTAACTGATTGAAGAGGGTTCAGTTTAAATCAAACACCAATTACTTCAAATGGAGAGGTTTTTCACCGTAGATATTATTATAAGATGATTTTAGTTGGGGTTCGGTCAAGGTAGATCCAAAAAAAAATACTACTTTAAAAATATTGTATTTTTTAAAAGATTTTCTGCCAACGTTTCGGCTTACGTTGTAAGCCATCGTCAGGCCTGTAGAAGGCAGATAACCTTTAAAAAAAGACTTTTTTTTTTTAATTTGTATTTTTTGGATCTACCTTGACCAACCCCAACTAAAATCATTTATTAATGTTATCAATTACTTCAATTTTATTATATGTTCACAGTCAACATCCCATCTTATATTGTAATTGCTCACACCATAGACTATAATTCAGATGAGAAACGTTTCCCCAAAGAAATCCTCCATAGCAGTCCTCCATAGCATAGTAATCCTCCATAGCAGTCCATAGCAGTCCTCCATAGCACTCCATAGTAATCCTTCATAGCACTCCATAGTAATCCTCCATAGCAGTCCTCCATAGCAATCCTCCTACATAGCAGTCCTCCATAGCATAGTAATCCTCCATATCCTCCATAGCAATCCTCCTCCATAGCAATCCTCCATAGCAGTCCTCCATAGCAAACCTCCATAACAGTCCTCCATAGCAGTCCTCCATAGCAGTCCTCCATAGCAATCCTCCATAGCAGTCCACCATTGTCTGCTGAGTGTCATAAAAACATCTGTTCTATATATTTTGCCAGTTTTAGACTGAAGTCGGCTAGAGTAAATCAACCAAGTGAAAATTTGGTACGAATTTTTGCCTGATATTTAAATGGTACAGGAGAGCAAAATATTAAAATAGTCATTTGTTTTTAGTTATTCATTTATGATGCTATTTGGGTTTAAATAAATTTAATGAAAAAGTAATCTTGAATCAAATTATAAGAAAGAACAAATTGTTTCATATTTGATGAGAAATGTAAAATGAAATCCATCTTACTAACTAAACAGAATAATTCAAAATATATTTGGAAGGCGAGTTTTTGAGATACTTTGACCACAAAATTATGATCTTCGTGGAAAAAAAAAAAAAAATTGCAAACTTTGAATTACTTATTTTTGTACATGAAATGCAAGTAGTAGTATTTGTTTTCAGTACGATTTTTTTGCAAGAAATTAGTAACAGAATGTCAAAAATAAATATCTCTTATGAAAACACTTATAATAATTCACTAAACTAAAATATGTAAAAATAGTGGAAAATATTTGACAATTACTTTTTTTTTAGTGCAAGGGAACAGAATAAAAAATCTAACTGTCCCAGCCAGGACTCGAACCTGGATCCCCTGCTTGGCTAGCAGGAGATCCAGGTTCGAGTCCTGGCTGGGACAGTTAGATTTTTTATTCTGTTCCCTTGCACTAAAAATTATCTAAATTTACGTGGGATTAAAGACCACAAAATAAATAATATTTATAAAATTAAAATTAAAATTAAATTAAGAAGAGTCATTTAAACAGCTTGACAATGTCAGCTCCTCCGAGCATGAGCGATATATTCGTCGGCCTCGGAGGTTGGACTCTCGACACTAGTGCGGGGAATTTAATAACTTATCAGACTTGTCCCGGTAGCATAAGTGGTAAATGCACCGGCCCGGATAGCAGGGGATCCAGGTTCGAGTCCTGGCTGGGACAGTTAGATTTTTTATTCTGTTCCCTTGCACTAAAAATTATCTAAATTTACGTGGGATTAAAGACCACAAAATAAATAATATTTATAAAATTTGACAATTACCTTACACAAAAAAGTTAAATTGTGTAGTAAATTTGGTAATATGTTAAATAAAAAACACGCGCGCGCGTGGGTCTGTAATTTAACATAGTACCAACTTTTGTAGCTTTAGTTTTTTATATTTACTATGTTTAAGTAAAAGTTAATTATTCAGGAAATCGAATCATTAATTATGTAAAGGAAATTGATTAGTTTATTCAGGGCGTTAGCGAGGAGGAATACATGGAATAAGCATTGGATAATACTGAAATTAAAAAAAAAACTAATGAACCAATGTTGAGTACAATTGAATCTATTTCCTCTTCTTACTCTAGCTTACTTCAAGGTTAAAAAAAAGTCTCAACAAAAAATTTTAAGATTAAATTTTTAGTTGTTAGTAACATCAAAATGTTTAATGTCCGCGAATGACAAATTAGTTTTTCGTGAAATAAGCTCAATAAAGATTACTTCTTTAATTTTCGCTGTAGATGCTTTATTATTAACCTTTTATTTATTTATTAGTATTCAGTTGAAATTAAAACATTTTTTGAATAAAGAAAGAATTATCAGGAATTGGGTCTTGATAATCCTCTCTTCATAAAACTTAACTGGCAACAAATTCGCCTCCAAATAAAAAAATTGTTATTTGATAACAGTGAAGAACAAAGAACGAAATAAAAAATAACATTCAATGACAATCGCATGAAGAAAGTGACCAATGACACCACTCTTATATATTTAACAGACTGTAACCCCAGGAGGTCGCGGGGCCATCTTTGTTTGAGTCGACGGGGAGGGTTGTAGGGGTTGGAGTTGGAAGACAGGGTCTGTGCTAGTGGATTAGGATGGTATGGCAGTTTACTGTGGTAAATGCTGAAGAAGGAAGAAATAAGCAGTAGATTAATGAGTAAATTCAGCTAATAATATTTACTATAAAAAAAGATGAAATGTTTCGTATCTCCGCACTATCTGTATTTTCCTTATATAAATATTATTTAATTTGTGGTATTTAATCCCACGTAAATTTAGAGAATTTTTAGTGCAAGGGAACAGAATAAAAAATCTAACTGTCCCAGCCAGGATTCGAACCTGGATCCCCTGCTATCCGGGCCGGTGCATTAGCCAATTATGCTGCCAGGACAAGTCTGATAAGTTATTAAATTCCCCGCACTAGTGTCGAGAGTCCAACCTCCGAGGCCGACGAATATATCGCTCACGCTAGTGCGGGGAATTTAATAACTTATCTGACCTGTTCCGGTAGCATAAGTGGCTAATGCACCGGCCCGGATAGCAGGGGATCCAGGTTCGAATCCTGGCTGGGACAGTTAGATTTTTTATTCTGTTCCCTTGCACTAAAAATTCTCTGTATTTTCCTTAGTTCAAAAAAATGTGTAAATTTTAAATTTTTTACATTCGCGTACATTTACTCTTTGTATATGAATAACATGACAATTTCTAGGTAGAAGGCTCTAGCTATTGTAAAGGCGTAAATGTTTCATTAGTCAGCGACTGGATTAATTTCCTCAGATTAGTCACGAGAGTCCGGCCTGAGCCGTGTTACTGTTAACAACTAGATTAGTGCTCTCGTGTTTTCAATTAATTTTTTAGTGGTTACTCCTCATTATTATTGAAAATGTGAGTACAGTTCGCTTTCTAAGACTTGTGTGCACAAAACTCTCAAGTTTGGTGAAGTTTGGAAGCTTACCTACGCTGCAATTCAACGTGTAAGTTGAAGTAATTTCAATACATAGAAGTGCCATATTACCTGTAGTGCGTTAGGTTCAGGCCTGTCCTCTCCCCACTACCCAGGCTCGTAGTGGGAGCGGAGAGAAGCCAAGTACCGGCGGCCATCCTATCTCACTCAGTTACAGGAGTTGCTGAGGGGCTACCGCCTTAGACTCTCAGTTCAGTTAAGCTAGGTTCGTAGCTCGGTCGACTTCACTTTTTTTTTTTTTTTTTTTTTTTTTTTTTTTTTTTTTTTTTTTTTTTTTTTTTTTTTTT
>KZ808484.1:176558-186687 GCA_000696205.2 Oncopeltus fasciatus | reverse complement strand
TATATATATATAATTGTATGTACGCGATAAAAGATTCATTGAAAACCGTCGCATAAGTTTTTATAGTTTTATAATTGTAGGGAAAGGACCTCATGAGGACTTTAAATATTCATTAATTACGATGCTGTAAAATTCAGCTCTTGGTATCTACAAGTAAATCTCCTAAAATTGAAAAAATTTAAAATAGCGTTATGAAAATAATTTTTATTGTTACCAAACCAATATAAAATGTTCTACTGATATAGATAACTAAGTAATTCATATTCCCACACATGCATACACATCCGTATGTCCTTCTTAAAGCTTTTTTATTTATGACTGGCATCGTTTTGCATTTAAGATTTGATTAAAAATAAATAAATAAAATAAAATAAAGTTCGAGTTCAGGGTAGTTTGTCAGCCAAAGGGATCTGATTAGGCACGAAATCCTGTTGCCGCGGGTTCGAGAACCTTAAGGACTTATGGACTTACGGTGTAGAAATCTGGGGTGCCGCCAAGCCTTCCAACATACAAAGAATCCAGTCCTTTCAATCCAAAACCTTCAGAATAATTTCAAATGCTCCCTATTACGTAGCCAATTCATCCCTTCACCACGATGGTAATATCCCTTTTGTTCAAGATCTCATTTCTTCCCGTTCACCCTTTTCTACAGTAAACAGCCATATCATCCTAATCCACAAGTACTGACCATGTCTTCCAACTCCAACCCCTATAACCCTCTCCGTCGACTCAAACGAATGTGGCTTCGCGCCCTCCCGTGTCATTGATCACCTTCTATCCTCATGTGATTGACTTTGAATGTCATTTTACTTCATTGTGATCAAAATACAAAATTTTTTATTTAACAGAATATAATAAATAAATAAAACTTTAATAATATAAACATTCAGTATTCATAATAATTTTTGTTTAAATCTATACATTTATGTAATTATCTTATTGTTTTCTCTCGTTCTCAATTTTTTTTTGTCTCGATTTGATTGTGAAATCATATATTTCGAAACGTCGGCTGGAAGCATCTAATGAATTTTTATTTATGACCAATTACCACACCTCACGACCTTCGTCAATAACCTAAAAGGAATAAATAGTCCTCTATTAAAAATGTAAGTTACAAATTATTTTTCTGATCATATTTGAGGAAGTTCATTAGGTTCTGGCAGCTCCTACACGAATGGGTTTTGCATTCTTAAATAGACAAATGATAACTGGCAAAAGATCTGAGATAGAGGACTAAGATCAGCTCTGATGCAGTCCTTGGGCAGGGGATGGACGCCGAGATGTCGGAAAACGTTAGCACACATATCCGACGAGCGAATCTTCACCTGGAAGTGTCTGTTCTCACAGGAGGGAACCACAGGAATTCAATTGAGTACAGGTCTTCTCTCCCTGAATCAGTCATGTCGGCGATTAGCGAATTTCGATTTGCGCTGCAAGATTGAAAGGTGGGAGTCGGGTGAAAGGGGCTCGACCTGAGAGGGGTCCTTGCTCCAACGCCCCCCCATCCCCCACCACCCCCGCCGGAAAATCTAGTAGGGGGGGGGGGACTGAACTCACGCACAAGTCTATACTCCGTGCACACATTTTCCCCAAGCAGGAAATGCGCCCCTGCCACGAAGGAAATGACCTGGATGTTGATTGAATACTGCTTGAAGCTCTTCACACAGGAGCTGCGTACAACGAGCAGATTTCCCATTAAAGATGGACAGAGACAGGAGTAAAAGGCTGATATCTTCTCACGTGGTGTAGAGGAAAATTATGGAAATAGTTAATGTCGCTGAAGCAGGTTCTAGATATGGTAATTGGGGGGGGGGGGGAGACGAACTCGCTTCAAATCCACTCTGATACAAATCCAATATATATATTGGTTGTAATAGTCCTTGTAAATACGCTTTATTAAATGGTTAAATTTTAACGAAAATCTTCAAAATGCAATTTAAATTTTAAGAATTTAGCTAGGAAAGTAGAGCAGGTCCTCCTCTGCATTGATTTTTGATTCTTAGCGAGCCAAAAGTCTCTTCCTTGACGTTCTGAGCTTGTAACTAGGAATCATCATTTACCTTTATTTCCATCTTAAATAAAACGTGAAATGTATTAGGCTTTAGCACGGTTTCTAAGATGTAAATCTAGCTATTCACATTTGTATTCTAACTCATTTTTAAAATTTTTTTATTCCTCATCGATTTTATGTGTCGTAAAAATTTGGCAGCATTTGGATGAAGTCACGAATATATAAAGTATGTATGTATGTACCACAAACAATTGGACATGTTCGTTATAAGCTGAAATTGGTAGAGATGGGTGGCGAGTTATAACTGAGAAAACAAATTGAAAAATTCTTTAATATCTTCCATACAAGAATCGCAAGGGAGCCAGGAAAAATCTTACTACCTCAGCCGGGACTCGAACCTGGGTATGGTGACCACTCCACACTGTTACAGTTACGAAAAACATATGTAACATAAACAGTGTTAATTAACATTTTCTAACAGTTTAAGATTTATTCATAATAAATAAAATGCTTAAGAATGTCACTTTGAGAGTTGGGTGGGCTCTTTTACTTTTAAAATAACAATCAAGTAGGTATTTAGACGTTCTATTGCAATCCGTTTTCTAAAATAATTTTTTATTGAAATCGGTTAAGTTGGGGTGGGGGCTAGAGGTTTACCCTTACTCATGTCTATCTATTAAATAGAACAGTGTTAATAATTTTTGTTAAAGCTTTTTGGTTTTTATCAAAATTGAGACTGAGAAAAAAAAAGTTTGACAGCAATTTAGTACGAGAAAGAGATCAAATTGTTGTGAAATGGCTGTGCAAAAGGGGGGAAGGGAATGCTTTCTAAAGTAGCTCACGAAGTACCCGCACCGAAGACCCCGACCTTTAGGTCTTCCCACTCGAGGCCCGTTAAGTCTCCTTGAGCCTCCCACGAACGAGAGGAGATCCGACGCAGCTTGCCTAACCAAGATACCGAATCCCAGACGTCTTAGATTTGCCAAGGGGGTTACCTGGCTGGTGGAATGGCAATCTTTTGGCACCGGCCTAGAAGAAGACATGTTCCTGGGGCGTTGGTAGTGATTGCTTCTCAGAGAGAGGAGTGCACTAACTCCGCCTTGGGAGAGATCAAATGCGAGTGTCCTGCTCCAGATCTCACCGAAGACAATGGACAATACTTGATACCTCGATGAAGATGAGAGACTGAAGAAGAGAGACAGTTAGTGTAAGGAAGAGAATTGTGATTTTGTAAGAGATATCTAAGTGGCACTTGGCACATTTTTATCAAATTTATACAAAATAAATCAAGTATTTAAATAATGAATTAATTTTGGTATGTAATCCCACGTTAAATTTTCTACAAGAAATTCAAAGGAAGCCAAAATAAAAATCTTACTACTTTAACCTCTAGTAAGATTATTATTTTGGCTCCCTTTGCATTTCTTGTAGAAAATTTAACGTGGAATAACTTGATTTAAATCGCTTCTTTTGAAAATTTTCTTTCATTCTTCACCGATCCTACAAAGGAAAAGTTGTAATCGTATTTGTCTTAAGGGGTTAATTAGACTAAAATTGAAAAATCATATTTATTGCTAGAGGTAATAAAATGTTTATAGAATATAGTATTTTAAAGAATTATTAATAATTAAGCATGATATTTAAAAATGTAACTTTAAGTGTATTGCGGGCATATTTTGTAAATTCGCTAAATAAATTTTGGATAAGGAAAGAGCTTAGAGAAAAAACAAAATGATTAATTGCAAAAAATTTCATTAGTGCTATGTAAGTATTTATAGAAGGTAAATGGTGTAAATTGTATCAGTTTTGTTTCCAACATTTATGTTATATAAAACGCCTACAAGAGATTCATAACAAAAAAGATAATTAAGAATTTATTTATAAATATAAAGGAGCAGACATTGTCTAGCTATTTGTCGACTCTCGTTATTTACTTTTTCAATTTTTCTTTATAAATATTAATTTGGTTGTCGTTTATTATCCCAAGTAAATTTTAAACAATTAATGAAACCGGGATTTCCTGCTATAGATAGCTAGAGAATGTCAGCTCCTTTGAGCATAAGACGATGTATTCGTCTTTCTTGTGGGTTAGGCTCTCGCAAGTGTGTTGGGAATTTAATAAGCTATCTAGCTCGTCCCGGTGGTGTAATGGAAACATACCGGCCCGAAAAGCAGGAGATCGAGGTTCGAGTCCTGGCTGGGACAGTTAGATTTTTTATTCTATTCCCTCTCATTAATTGATTAAGAATTTATCTTTCCCTCGCAATTTTTTTAGGCTTTTAGGGCATTTTCGAGGTCACTGCCTCATCTTCAATACCCAACAACCCCAGTCGGTCTAGGCCTGTACTCGTAGAGAATACTCTAGTAGATGGTGTTCGTAGAGAGTACAGGATGACGCTGACTGGGATATACATCGGCTAGCTGAGGGTACTGAAGATGAGGCATTGTGATCGAAAGCCCTTCTACGAGCTATAATAAAAGGCACTCACATTGTAGGTTATGTGGCCTCCATGAGTTCCATGAGTCTCGCTCGTTCAGAGGAAACCAGCCTCCAGCAACAGCCTGAACATCATCTTTCCTACATGCTTCTTTTTGGCTATTGCGATAAAATTAGTCATTTAACCCCCCTTTTAAGTACTTCTTCAATAAAATCAACTTAGTATACGCAGCACCTGCGTGACGGAGTCTATCTTAAAAGAGCTCAGATAAAACCAGTTTATTAGTCCTCTGTAAAAGTTAAGTAGTTTTTCTCGATTCACTTATATTTAAGAAAAAATAATAAAAATTATTATTCCTTAACGAGTAATAGGAACGGTGAAAAGCCAGGCATTTATATATTTATTTATTTTTACTGCTGAAGAACGGGAGTAAAAAATAAAATTGTTTCTTTCTCTCACATACTATTACAAAGCATAAAACTTAGTGGTTATGTTGAGATTTTAACTAAATATTAATATTTTATCTTACTATTTCACATGACGTAAATCCCACTTTTAGGAAATTCTTCAGGACTCTTCCTGGAGGCCATGGAGTCCGTAGGTCGTGACATAAGATAAAGAACATTCATTTCCCAAATGTCAGAGCTGTTGAAAGAACATAACCTCACGAACTTTCAGATTGGTCAATAGATGTTCGGGCAGATGGACCATTTCGTCCCATTTCTATAGTTATTAAAATTATAACTTATAAGAATGTTTTTTTGCAAACACTAATTAATGGAATTGATAGGATGGCCAATTTAAATATTGTATTGTTTCATGAAAAACGTTCAAAAAGTTTAAAGTGATATTAAAGTGGAACATGCAAAGTATTTGCGAAAAATAAACAGTAACTATAACAATGGCAGACTATTAAAAAAAAGAAAAGAAAAGTTTTACTCTTGAGCACAAGAAAACATAAAAATTTTCCTTTATCCTTTTCGCTTTAAAACTAGAGCGAAAGTGGATTTAGTTTAATAGGCGTAAACCTATGAAAGAAAATATCCATAAACTATTAACTCTATAAACTATTACAGGTCAACAACACTTGAAGCCTTACAACTTTTCTTGCGTGGCTGACGGAGGGGGAAAATATAATTCCTTGATAACACTAGTATAACGAGTCACTGCGGAAATCTTATCAAGTCTAGAGAATTACAAAGCTAAACATCATAAGTAATAAACTTGAAACATTTTGCGAATTAGAAGTAATTGCGTTTATCTGTCAAACAGAAAAACGCATAGAATTACTCATAATCATTAAGACATAAAGATGCGAATAAAGGGGAACTTAAATTCAAACAAGGAAATTCAAATAATAATATAAAAAAATGATTAAAAAGTTTTTACGATTTGAATAGAATAAGAAATGAGGCTATGGGAGTGTGCGTCAAAGGGTAGATTGGAGATTACGATTGTACGGCCATTGGGAAAGAATGTCATTGCCGTGGACCGTGTTGAAGGTGGGAGTCAGGAGAGGACAATCGAGGAAGGAGTTGAAGAACAGATGATCGGTAGAGGATACAATGGTGGCTAAAGGATTCTCCAACGTTGGGGCGAGGAGACCCCCTGCTAGTAGTAAATGTAACAAATATGTATTTATGTATTATATATGAAGACAGGTAAGGTTCAAACACCGCTTCAACTAAAGTGTTACAGTGTTGTTGTTTTTTATCACTCATTCATTGTCATAATTGTCAGTATTTTATTTAAAAATTGAAAAATATCAGCTTCCCAATTTCGTCATTTGTTAAAGTTGAGAGCTTTTGAAAACTATGGCCTTATTCACGTAGGCTTCTACAGTCTTCAGTGATATTCGTAAACACTTCTTCCAGACGAAAACACTTCTGACCATAACGAAATGTTGTTTTTTCGCCGAACTTCTGCACATCATCAGGGCTAAATGGAGAATGATAGTTCCATGTGTAATTTCGACATGGTCAAGCCTGGAAGTAATGTTTATAAATATCTATGATATCATATTTAGAGTTATGAGCTCTAAACTGCGGTTTTGTTTTTCTTTTAAGCTATTATATACCATAAAGATAAATCGTTTGACTTAGAAATATACAATATGATATGTTCATTTGAATATTCACATATTTTTTAAATTTCAAAAAATTTCCATGTCGCCCCTAAATTTTAATAATAAAAAGTAAAAAAAAAAAAATAGGTGGATTTTTAATTTTGTATTAAGGCTTAATTAATGTTAATGAGAATAAACTACAAAAATGACATTTAAAAATGAAATAGAGGTAAAATCTAAAATCTCTGAGGAGGGTAATAGACCAATATGGACAGGTAGGGGAAGGATGGAGAGATACTCAACCATAGTAGTTCAATTTTAAATTTCATCTTCATTATGCATATTTGTAAAAATGTTAAAGTAAGAAAATGCATTTATCCTGCATCACAATATTTTTAAAAAAGAAACTGAAAAAAACGATGCCAAGGATATTGTTTAGTTTAATATCTCTATAAAGTACACTACTTCGTCCCTCGTCATTTGATTTAAACCATTAACAAATCTTTTAAACAATTTGCAGAAATTTATGTCAAATATAGAATTTAGTTTACATTTGTAAAAGTGGGGGTCCGACTTATTTTCTAATTTACGTTCTTAAATATCTTTCCCCGATTATAACCAATAACAAACCATCAACCGTTTGCTTTTCGTTTCGAATTAAAAAAAAAAAGATGGATCATTTCGTTGATTAAGGCCTGTTGAGTGTTTAAATAACTAGTGTCTTTCATTTTTAATATCTAATAGGAACGATCAGAGAAAATATCGAGAAAAAAATTATAAAAAAATACTGTCATAAAAACAAAATGAATAGCTACATTCTTTCAATATGCTATAGCCCAAAGTTGGGAATAATTAAAACCATCTCCTTGAGTTACAATTGAAGAATATATGATGAAAACTATGAGAGAAAAAAAATATTTCGACGAAGAGATTTATCGACGAGAAAATTTCTTGGTGAAAAATCTACCCCCTCAAGGATATTGCTATTTTAGGCCGTGATCAAACCCATTAGTGTCGTTTACTCAAGCACTCATAAGGTGATACCTTACATAGAGACAGGCGTCCTCTAAATTTCATCAAAATCATTTCATTATTCAAATTTGATTCATCATTAATGTTTGCAGTTTACAATTTCTTATGAATTTACTTTAGGGGGTTATTATGTTTGAATTGTGGAACTTAACACACTCGTAGCATTTTCCAAAGTCCCGCAGCCTACAACAAAGTCCTTTATTTGTTGACAACTTTTAGAGGATACGTCGAAGAAATACATTGCTGAATGCCTTCACGAATAAGACTCACATTTCAGATCGCTGCAGCCATTTGGCAGGTAGATCGATTGTAAACTTTCTACTATTTGATTATTTTAGTTGGGGTTCGGTCAAGGTAGATCCAAAAAAATCTACAAATTTAAGAAATGTTTTTTTTTAAAAAGGATTATCTGCCTTTAAAAAGGCAGATTATTAGGCAAATAATCCTTTAAAAAATACAATCTTTAAAATTGTATTTTTTTTCGGATCTACCCTGACCGAACCCCAACTAAAATCATCTAATAATAATATCTATGGTAAAAAAAAAAAACTCTCCTTTTGTAAACTATCAACCCTTAATTTAACCCTCTTTGAGTTATAGGACCAATTTTTTAGGAGATATGATTTTTATTTTTTAGATCGACATAGAAAATAGATGGAAAACATTTCAACGATAAGAATACATTTACTGTTACCTGTGATGGGAACGGTTCCTTGTGCGAACCTCACAGGTAGCAGCGATTCACGGCTTTCACTTTCACTCATAGTGACAATTACCATTTTCTTTGTGTCTTTAGAGGAGAGGAATATTCATTCATTAGCGCCTTTATGGGAAGAAAGGATCTCCAATGGGGCGATACATCACACTGACAGGCTTCAAGCTGCCTTTCACTGTGCTCGTGGGAGACCCCCCCCCCCAGCCCACAAAATTCCTACTCTTTTAGCGGATTTCCTTTTCAAAAAAAAAATTTCCTTGAAAACATAAAGCGACATTTTAAACATTTCATTCAATTTCTTCATCGTTCTAGAAGAAGGCAAAAATGCTAAACATTCAAAATTCTATGTATATATTAAAAAAAATTATAAAGTATAATTTGTACAAAATAAAATTTTTCAATTTTATAACATTAAAAAAAAAAAAAAAGCACAAGAGATTTTATAAAGAAAACTTCAAGGATTGGTCGCCAACAACTCTCCTGTCTCGGTAGGCCAAGAAATTAACTTTTCCATTCATCACCATATTCGAATTTTACAATAAAATTTAGACCTCTATTTTATGTATATTTTCCATAAATGAAAATGGGAAATCTATTTAAACTGTGGATTTTAATTTTTAGTATTTTGATCACGAGTAATTAAGGAAAGCTTTTTTTTTAATTTTTTTACTAAACCCAAGCATTTTTAAACATTTTCATACAGATTAAAAATAATATTTAATTAAAAATGCGAATTAAAAACTGGTTATTTTTTTAGAAAAATGTGTTTTAACTCTTTACCGTATAACTGAGTTTAGCTTAAATGTAATGTAATGTACTGTGAATAACTTGATATAAATAATCTATTATTATGACTACCAATGAATATAGAACTATCATACCTTCTATTATCCGTCTTCATTGGTTTCTGCAAACCATCTTCTTTTGGCGAGCGGACATTATCCATACTCTTGGCCGAATATATGTGTTCACTGTCACTGTCTGTATTCAACTGAAGATGGTTTGCAGAAACCAATGAAGAAGGTATGATAATAACTTGATATCCTTATGGATATACATTAGAGGCAGTGAATGGTCAAATATAGAATAAATTAAATACTTAATCATATTATGCGTTGGGTGTATTTTACAAAAAACGTCTATAAGGAATAGTCCTTATAGACTTCTCCGAAGGTCTTCGAATCGAAACAGGATATCTTGAAGGAATGTAATACTTTCGATAGATGAGAAATGCAGAGGAGGAATGCAACGCGAATCTGCACGGTCAGCTGCACGACCTACAATACTCCACACAAAGAATGAGGCGATCCTCTCTGTTTGTGCAGTCCAAAGAGGAAGGAACAATTAGCTTGAGAGCAGGAGGATCTGGGTAGCGATGACTCTCAAGAGTGGAGCAGACATGGAGGAAGTCGATGGCGTCTGTGGCATTCCACGGAGGGTGCACTCTATAGAGGCTCGTGCACTATTGCTCTAGATAGACCGAGAGCAGTTAGTTCTCCAACGAGGAGGAGATACCCCAGCCCCCCCCCCATTCCGATAAAGGCGGACAAAGAAGGGCGGTGATTTATAGGGGTTGCTACGTCTTTACCACCCCTCGAAGAGATCCTGTCCTTCAGTATCACAAGAATAACTACATTGTTAAAGGGCTTTCAGTATTAAGAACAAATGAAAAGCTTAAACTGTATTCATTGTCTCTCATATATTCCTTATTCCTGCATAGTATGTACAACGGAAAATATATATCTTAAAGAAATAATCAAAATGACAGAAGTTTATAAACTGGTATAGATAAAAAAGCTTATTTATAAATTTACAAACACACATTTTATTATTTAAATTTATATGATGTATTATTTTATATTTAAATT
>KZ808484.1:152235-166580 GCA_000696205.2 Oncopeltus fasciatus | reverse complement strand
TATACCATCTGGATTTTTAAAAATCTCTCTTTACAACTCTCATTCTCTTTTCAGCCCTGAAGAAGCCATCACATGATGTGCGAAAGCTCGGCAAATAAGAACAATTTGACTCGGTCCAACCCGGAAGATGAAATGGTAAATACATCTGACGACCGACGAAGCCTACGTGAACAAGTATTTGAGTATAGTTAAATTTCACAATTTCAGGGGAGTCTTTTTATCGCAGTTGGAAATAAACTTGAACGCATTTTGCTTCATTAATTTTTATTCTCCATTTGCCACACCACGAACACATAATTAATAAAGTCTTTTACGCAGGAGATGGATGCACTGAGTGATTTACCATGTTCCATTGAAGACGAATAATAATAATTGTAAATGACTAAATTGATCACACACACTTAGAACGGTAGATGCGTCAAGCTAGATAACTCTATAAAATATTCTTTTCTTTTTTTAAATATTGTATTTGTTGTGGTATTTAATCCCACATTCATTATATACAATAAATGAAAGGGAATAGAATTAAAAAAGTAGTATGCCTATGTATAGAATCTGGATTCGAGTATGCCCGCCCAGAATGCAAGAAATCCAGGTTCGAGTCCCGGCTGAGATAGTAAGATTTTTTTTATTATATTCCCTTGCATTTATTCTATAAAATATTCTTTTATTTATTTATTTTTTTATAAAAACCCCTTTTAGCCAATTAAAACCTAGAGAGAAGAGCTCTTTTATTTCTATTCTGTGGGAGGATGCCATTTTATTCTAAACGAGAGCTTTTATTTTTTGATATAAGATTTCAACCCCCAGCGACTGGTTTGACAGACCTGAACGGATGGCAATCCTCGCACTCCTAATATTTTCTTTAATATCCGTCATTCGTAAAAAATATATAAATAATTTATCATAACAATAATAATTTACCAATATAAAATGATTTCCAATTTGATTAGCCTTTAAATTTCCCTTCTCCCCAGTCTTGCCTAATTTCAATATTGTATACCTTAAATATTTCACACTTTTGATAGTTTTTCAAAAATCAAATACTTACCAAATGAAAATGACTAACATGAATAGCTCAATTTCCTTATAGAATATTGTAATAAGAGTTGCAAAGACAATAATCGACAGGGTGGAAATGGTTATCATCATTCGCCACGCTAAATTGTGCGGACACTCAGAAGTTGGAAAGTGATGTCTCATTATCAATTTAGGGGGGTTGGGATTAATTTAATCTGTGAGCCGATGGGGGAGAGATTTCTAAGCACTTAGGAGTGCGGGATCCGGTCCTGGGACCACTTTCCTGCCGAGGACTGGACACTTTTGGTTTCGTCCGAAGGTTTCTCTGCGTCCTCACTGACATACATCAGCTGTGTCCTGAGGCTGTTATGGAAATGCGCTAATCTGCCGCTTCCGCTGCAAGACATGACGGGGGAGATTGGTGCAGGAGCACCGCGAAATTGGCAGATTTCCCACGTTTCAGTGAAAAGGAACATGGATTTGTATAACAGAACTGTCAGTT
Source organism: Oncopeltus fasciatus (assembly GCA_000696205.2). NCBI lineage: Eukaryota > Metazoa > Arthropoda > Insecta > Hemiptera > Lygaeidae > Oncopeltus > Oncopeltus fasciatus. Next base: position 165,058 of record KZ808484.1, on the reverse strand, counting down.
TTGGTCTGAGGAGCCGAGAAGTATAATAACAAAGGATGAGTATGAGCATTGATTGGCTCATGGGCAACGGGTACAGACAGACGAGTGTGAGCCCTCCTAGCTATATATTTTACTGTAGGCACCAATATATGTTACTGTATGCACCAAATATATGTTACTGTATGCACCAAATATATGTTACTGTATTGCATCAAATATATGTTACTGTATGCACCAAATATATGTTACTGTATGCATCAAATATATTTTACTGTATGCACCAAATATGTTTACTGTATGCACCAAATATATTTTACTGCATGCACCAATATATTTTACTGTATGCACCAAATATGTTTTACTGTATGCACCAAATATATTTTACTGTATGCACCAAATATATTTTACTGTATGCACATATTGTAAAATTTTATAGTATTTTCATAAATAAAATATTTCATTATACACTTTATATGAAACTATATTTTTTATACAAAGAATAGTAATGATAATAATGACGAGGACACATTTTGTATTTCCCTTCGATGTCTGGAATTAATAATTCAATGTTTTGTAAAGAACGAGAAGCCGAAGAATTCCAAGGACAAGTAACCATCCCATATATATCACGAAGATTTATAACGTTTTATAAACTATTGCNTAGCTAAACATATTTTTTAGCTTTGCCATTGTAGGATCGAAGAAGGCCCGATAAAATTTTTTAAAATTTGCTTCATTTTACAAAAGAATAAAATGGAAATGTTTTATAAAAAAGAAAGAAAAAAAAAGACTTCATAGTCAAAAATATCTTGATTAATAAGTTCAAAATGTTAAATCTCAAGATTTTTTAAATAATTAATTAATTATCAGCATAAGATAATAAATTATAAGCAGAAGAATCTAAAAAAATATTTGTACATGACAAATTAATGGTAAGAGATAAATATTACGCCCATAATATAAACACACTTAAGAACACAATACTTATTTATTTTTTATGTGTGTAAAACTTGAGGGTGGCTTGCATTTTTTGGTTGGAAGGAGGATATTAATTTATTAAATGAATTTATTTTTCATTTAGAATTAAATAATATTTTTATTTGTTGTACATGGAATCTAAAAGAAATAATGAAACTATCCAGGACATAGTTAAGAATTTTAAAATTTTGTTCTTCTAAACTCTCTCCCCCATCGAAATAATCAAAAGGTTTGTAAAAAGAAACTTAAAAATCGAATTTGGTTTCATTATTTTAAAATAGTGGACGTTAGAATACAGATCGCAAATAGACAAATACACACAAAATTACTTGCACATATATAATTTTTATTGATTATTATTAATGATATTTAAAAAGAAAAATAGGATATAAGTAAGAAATCTATCTTAGTGTAATTTCTTTTTTTTATTTAAAATATTGACTGAAAGTAAAGTTTTGCTACTTCTATGAACAGCTTAAAGAAATCTAAAAGAAATAAAGCATAATATCTTTGAAAACGAAAGTTAATAATCAGTTTAAGGCATGACGGACAGGATAAATTCAGTGAGTATAAGCAGTATGGCGAATAGGGGAGGTTTGTAGAATTAGGGCAATATTGATAAAAAATGGGTGGCACTAATTGGGGTGACAATAAAATATACTCTCCCTTCGTTCTCTCTTACTTCTGTAAATATATAATTTGGCTCATTACATGACAGTATTAGACGAATAAATAAAAACTAGAATATATTAAGGTTCCATTGAAACAAATAAATAAATAACGCTAATAATTTCAGTTCTGAAAACCCGATTGGACCCCTTCGACTAACCTGGAAGGTGTTATATGTTGTTGAATTTATTAAGTTTAGTTTCAATATGCAGTATAATATTATACAGTAACCCCTTTACTCAAAAGGAGGACATGTATTTTGGCAAACCTACATTTGTATGGTCTTTAACCTATATTTCTGCTAATAAAATCTGTCATGATTATTATTGTTCTCGGAAAACAGTCTGGAAGGCTTCGAGGCAGCTAATAACAGACGCCCGAAGAGAAAGTACTTCGAGTAGACGTCTTAAAGGGAAGTTAAATGAAGTCCGCAGAAGACGTTAAAGACTCTGAAATTCCTCCAGAGGCTGCACGAAGGCGTGGAGGATCAGGATTAGTGGGAGGGCGTGTGTATCCTGATTTAAATGCACAGCTATAACCGCGAAGAAGGTGTACATAAAATGCTTCAGCCAAAGCTGTACACTGTCCAACAATTCAAGGGGTCTCCTAAGTAGAGATATCCATCGAGTTGATGTGTCTCGAGGAGGAAAATTCAAGTAAAAAAGTCATAAACGTTACTTCAAAACTTTGTTTGAACTTTCTCAACGTTATAGTGGGCGTTGTTGAAAGTAATATATACGTTGATAGTGATTGAAGGGTTTGTTTGGATTCAACCAAACTTTTAAAAAAAAAAAGAACAAAAAAAACAACAAATTTCTTCAAAATGAACATTTGAAATACTTTTTTTTTATTTATTAACATTTTGACTTAACCCCACTCAATTGAATACCTTGACGGTCAACTACTTCTGCATCTCATACAATGAATGCACATGTAATTATTTACACAAGGAGTAACAAATTATTAAAATTAAGATCTTTAAGTACATTAAACATAATTATTTTTTACGAATTTTATTGGCGTTTTCTATTTTTTATGGAAAATGAATTCAAATCCTCATCATTTTTCAAAATTGTTATGGGCTATGGGTCAATATTAATTAAGTATAAAATTAAATTAATGTCAATTATATTACTTATAACAGATAGTGATTAAATCTTCTACAGTTAAACTTTCCTCAGATCAACAATTAAGTTTGCTAGTACTATATTTGATATTGGATACTGACAAAATGGCCGACTCCTTCTTGTGACTTCCTCAAATGCCTCTGTGTTCCAGGTCTGATACCCTATCCAGGAGTCGGTTTTACTGTCCCTGTATGGATACACATGCAGCGTATCTTTAGAAAGCATATGATTCTCAGAAATGCATTCCATGCATTGGGCGTTCCTACTCGCCACTTCTCATGTGTCCAAAGCATTCCGAGCATCCAAGTATCATATGTTCAAGGACAAGGTCTCCTTCCGTTAAATTTCTATTCACCAGCTCACATTTATTTACACTGGCAGTTACCTGAATGAATGAGCAGGCTATATGTAATATATCTATTAATTATAACCCACAATTCTTACTTATCTTTTACAATAATAGTAATGTCGTCACCTGTTGAATGTATATTTTTAACAGCAGCCACAGAATCACACATCGCTCCTGACCCAATAGAAACATTCTATTATTATAGTGATCCCAAAACCGAACAAACCTCTAACCTCTACCAATTCTTACAGGACAATCAGTTTGCTCTTCATCCTGTAAAAAATATTGGAAAAGCTCTATATTACAAAAGACTCTTCCTGATAGTACAACCTCTATGGAACAACATTTTGACTTCAGTTCAGTAGATGACTTAATATTTCAGACGTTAAAGAATTTAAAACTTAATGTTTATAATAGTTTTAAATTTGAGTATACAGCTGATCAAAAAATTACAAACCATTTATATTATGTGAAGCATTTTTTCATATGTACTAAAATAAAGAAGATAATAAAAAAAATATATATATCTCGCTTTGTGGGTGTACATGGAATCTAAAAGAAATAATGAAACTATCCAGGACATAGTTAAGAATTGGAGAAGTTCCTGTGGAAGAAGTCTTCCTTGATGACCTTTAATCCCCAAAGGAAAGTTTCATAAAATTACTGGAAAGGGAAACAATGATGGCTGAGTGGCCAGCTGGGAGATGCCCCATTTTTTTCACCCCCTTGCTCATTTTTTTTTTTTTTTAAATCCCCCGTCGGGAGAAAGTGCAAAAAAACAGCTGACAGAAAATGGACGAAGCCTCGATGGGCATCTCCGTTCCTTCTTGTCACTCCATCAGTGGTGGAATGGCCGTCACGTTGTGTGATGGATACCTTTCACTCTTGACGGAGTCATTAGTGATCGCTGAGGACTCGTAATTAGAGGCGAGCTCTTGAGGCCTTCCGACAAATGTTTTCGCTCACAAGATAAGCTTCCTCGCTCCAGGATAAGCTTCCTCGCTCCAGGATAAGCTTCCTCGCTCACAAGATAAGCTTCCTCGCTCACAAGATAAGCTTCCTTGCTCCAAGATAAGCTTCCTTGCTCCAAGATAAGCTTCAAAAATCCATTGATTAACACTAAAGAGACAAGTTAGGATGTTCCATCTTGGCAAATCTTTATCATTGGATAGTTATTAGAAATAGTTCTCAGCTGATCAATTGTAATTTTTCGAAACTAATACAAACTGAAACTACCACACATACATCCTTATTTTAAGTTGAAAACATCCTGTCCGACTTTCGAATTTAACATATGTTCCAATGAAATTGAAGTCTCAGGTTTCAAGTAATAAGATACACAAAATCCATTTAAAACCGCAAATGATCTATTAAAATATTTAAATGATCTAGAATTATTTTTTGTTAAGTTTAGACCATAAAAACTGTATAGGCTTTAATGTTTTTTCTTCAAATTCATAGAGAAAAATGTCATCAAAATCTTAATATTAAATAAGAATAAAAAAATTATAATTATTTACTTATCAATTAATAGTTTTTTCTCCAATATGTTCAGTATCCATTTTATATAGTTGTTTACACACGGTTACATATTTTAATTCATTTTTCTTTGTTAGTTTATCATATATAGACATGTTTCTATATTTCTTTTTTTTTTTGCATATTTTGTCATTATGAAGGCCTGAAATTCAGACCGAAACGTTGGCTAAAATAAAAACTTCTTTGGTTACAAATTAGTGTTAAATTCTTTAACTACCACGACCGAATTCCCGACAATCCTTTCTTCATAGATATATTTTCTGTTTATATTTTTCTTTGAAGTACCTTTCCCATATTCAGTTTATGACCAAAAAATGAAGGGCAAAAATTAAACCACCAAGAGCTGTTTATGTCATGTATTTCAATGCGATCTGACAAATAGTGCAACGACTCTCTGTAGAGATATCGCAAAATAGCTATTACTTAACAGTTTACAGGGTTTTACAATTTTTTAATGAGTTTGGTTTTTTTTGAAGGAATAAGTAAATGATTATTTTGGGTTTTAAGTAAACCCTCTGCTTTGTAAACTACTGAAGGATATTTTGAAGCTGTTTAGGAAAAATTGGATGAAGTATAGATAATTTTTTTAAATATTTCATTAGTACGACATCAATATTACTTAAAATCGTCTAAAATATATCTAGGTAATTCTTTACTATATTTGTATTATGGTGTGTGTAATGTTATAAGACGAGTAATTAAATATAAAAGATAACGTGAATCTTTATTACTTTTTTTAAACCCTTTATAAAACTGCATAGCGTCATGTAAAAATAAAACTAGCAAAACAAACACCAATGGCACTAGGTAGCTTGTTAAATTTACAATTTACATTTATTTAAATTATTTTTTTCGGGACATGTAGCATTCTAATATTTATTATGATATTTCAGGTTATATAGTTAGTTTTGCCTTAAAATCTCAGGTTATTTTATGCCCAGCAATGCCAATTATACTCCAAAGCAACATAGAAAAAACACTCTTATGACGTCACATCACTGATGATCTGTTGCTTACCATATGTGTTTGATAACGGTTTGAGTATTCTCTACAACTCCCGTCCAGGGAAAAACAATTACAATTTTATTTTTAAAAAAAAAAGTTTAATTCTGTGGTCAGCTGAATTATTAGATTCAGCATCTCAATTCGTTGCCAACTAACCTCAGAATATTTTTATTTGTTCAGACCGTTTTCAAACTGCATAAGTGTATAAAATTTATTTTATAATTAAAAAAATGGTCTCTTACTTATTATTCAGTAAAGCTTTTAAGGCATAACTTTTACAATGTCATTTTGCTTGCTATAGATTTTAAATTTTTTAGATTTTAAAAATTTACGGTGAGTGATGTGACCTTATTATTTTGCTAAAATTTTTGGCGTCTTTATGCACTTGAAATTGATTTTTTTCCATCAAATAAAATAAAGAACAATTTAATATAGCAAAAAATGTGTTTTAAGTGCTTACGGTTTTTGGCAAATTTCTGTCCTCTCCAAAGGAATAAAACATCCTTTTCTAAAAAAAAAAAAAACTTCTGTATTTCTTTTGCCTAATTTAAACAAAGATGAAAGAGTTTATAAGTTGAAGCCCAAAGAAGGAATTTAGTTCATATGTTGCAAAGTGGAGTTTCAGAGCATTTCACGAATTTAGTATTATTAACAGTTTTCCTTGTTACGCTTTTATCGTTTTAATGAACATTAATGTCTTATTTTTAGATACTTTGTTGGAGTACGTCAAGGTTTATCCGTAAAAATACAATTTAAAGAAATTTATATTTTATATATATTTATATTTTTTGTCAACGTTTCGGCTCACATTGTAAGCCATTTTCAGAGATTTCATAAAGGCGAAAGGGGACCCGTTGTCACCTGGAAGAAATGTTCATGAAATGAAGTCAGTCTTGAGGGATCTATAAATACTTTATGCCAACTCAAAAAACACAATCATATACGCAAATGAGGTAACTCTTCAAGGAGCTTGTGACTAGACCCTCTCCCGAATGGCGCTTAGCTTGAAGGGCCTGTGTATTTCTGTGAGATTTTACTCCCTATGATGAGTTGTCACTTGTAGACTAAAGGGTCCAATATTGACCTCCTCTGCTTGTCTGTTGACAATGGACAGCTTGTTTCGCCGCTCTGTCGAGGGTCAGCGGCACCCCCGGAATCCCAGTCGGAAGTGTGTCCCGAGGCCGGAAGCCAAATCGTCCCCTGTGTTGTTCCGCCTCAAACCTCGACGAATTAAGATCCAAAGAGATTCTTTCGGCAGCAGCGACCGCAGGGTGAAAATCACCTGTGCGTAGGTGTCGAATTCTGGCGAAACCACTAACTGCTTCCTCTGTAGCATTCGGCTGCCGTTTAGGAAGGCAATCACTCCTCGCCCGACACAAACAAAGATGACGTAAGAAGAGACACGTCAAGACAATCATCACAACGATGGGAACATGCTCATTATTGTTCTGGGAGTCTTCCACGCCCTACGAGCTTCTTTCTCCTCGACGTGTCTTATTGATTACTTTCGCTCATGGTCTCAGCATCTTCAGAGCTAATATTAAAATAAATTAATTTTCTCTTCTTTTATGAATTGATTCTATGTGTGTAGACTGAAATGAAGCATTATGTTTTTTTCTGCCCTCAAGACATGGTATATTTTCAAGATATTATTATTTTTATGTATGGTTCCTTTGTACAGAGCCTATACCATACTCGTGCAGATATAATGAAGGGTTTGACCAGTAAGCAAAAGAAAATTACACTATAATAGTGTGTATTATTATTTTTTTTTTAAGCCAAAATTATTACAGAGTAAGCTTACAATAAGGCACAAATCAAACAACAGTTTTCTATATTTAAAAACTAAAAGCAATAACAATATATTGATTTTATTCTTTATGATAATAAATGTAAATTAACAATATAAAACTACAGTTTGGATGCATTTTGTATATCATACTGTACTAAATGAATGGAAATCAGAAGACTATAAATAATTGAATAAGTACCTTGTGATTAAACAGATATACCTCTTTCTGCTGAGAAAAAGGAATTTTTTTTCACCAAAATGGAAATCCGAATCGATACGAAACGTTAGTTTACAGAAACAAAAGAATACACTGAATTATAGTGTATTTTTAATTTTACTCCTGCCCAAAAATCTAACAATTTCTGAATGATTTTCTTGACGGCCAACCGATACCAACCAAGACCATTACAGAGTTAAATATTAATTTTCTTACATTTATATTGTAATTTTACTTATTTATTTATTTTCTACAAATAATATTCATTAAGTAAGTTATTTACGAATCAACAGAAAAGATTCTTCACCGTACCCCAGCCTCAATTTCTCTGCTATTTACTTCATCTTACTTTTCCGCTTGAAAGATCAATTCAATTATTATCCATTGTTAATGAAATATATAATAAAAGAATACAATCTATATATTGTGTAGAAAACATTTTTTTTTTTTTAAATTACCCTAAATACTGGGAAAACAATACTTCCAAAGGAAGGAGATTGAAATTAGGTTATCTCCTTCAGTACATCTAGTTTCGAAGCGGATCAAATTGTATAGCCCATAGACAGAAGTGCAGTTATACTCTCAAACAAACCTCTCATGCAGGGAGCATTTTGATTGCATTCCAATATCTTCCATTTACTTGCAATGGATGGAGTTACAAAACGTTGCTGACCATTGTAAATGCAGCACTTGTGGCCAACCGCAAGCTCTGAGAGCCCTGAAATTCGCCCTAACATCTTTAGGGGTTTCTAACCGACGAATTTACGGGGGGTTTCGCTGGCCCGATAAATACCAATCCTTCGCCGGCGAATACATTTCTACTTTCACATGAGTCCATCATGCGAGCCTCTGAGGTTGGGCCACGTTCCCTTTCGACCAGCTATTACTGACCAACAGCTGGGTTTCCTGCCACCGAGGTACATCACTTCAGGGGCACGTTCATATTCAAGAGAAAATGTGACGTCAGGTAATTTCTCTCAGTACCATATCAGACATTCAACCGCTTCGTCCAGTCGGACATTCCCTACGTGCAATCGCGGCTTGAAGAAATTAGGACTTTCTCTAAAGATCAAAAATGTCAATTTCAGTTTCTACAAAAGAATTTAAAAGGAATGCATCTAGTTTTTTTTTTCAAAATTCTTTGGTTTTCATAATTTAAATTGTTGATAATAAAATATAGATTTTTCATTTCTTACTAAAGATTGATACCAATAATGTAATAAAAGATATTTGAAGATATAAAAAAAAAAAAAATTTCGGAGCCACAGGAAGATGCTGTTTTAATATATAAAATTAATAGTTAATGGTCAAATAAATAAAAACAATACAAGTGCTAATAATAGTGGAAATTCAAATACTTTTAGTAAAAGAGAATTAATTTGAAATGTATTTGCAATTTAAGTTAAAACTAGTAATGAGAAAGTTTTAGAAAAAATATTTGAGATAATGACCGCTAGTAAGGATATTAAAGCCCCATGATTCAAATCCTAATGAATGTTTATGGCTGTACTTGGATCTCATGTACCCATAAATAAAGATATGTTCATAAAATATTTAATCAAATATTGTATAAATGGTAAGTTCCTTCTAATTGGATGAAAAATAAACATGAAAGGTTGTAATAAAATCCATAAACATTAATTGCCTAGACAAAATAATTACTGGTGTTCAGTGTAAGAGGTTACATTAGTTTGCCCGCTAGCTGTTTTTGATCAATAATATGAAAAAATGAAGAAAAAAAACATATTTTAGAAGAGTAAATTTAGAATAGAGTAAATAGGAGGATTCAAGAAGATAATTGAATCCTTTTTGTTGGTAAGACAATTTGTTGTAGCGGCAAAATTTATTATTTGGTCATTGCTATAAATTTGTAACTTTGACTGAAAGAATAAATATTGTGAGTTTTCGAAATTGTCAATATAGCAGTTGTCTATTTATAGATTAAGTAACGCAAGCTTAGTTTAAGTAATAAAAAAAAAGAAGAAATTTCTCGATCGTAGATGAAAACAGTCAGATACAAAGATAATAAAATGTGTTCACCAAGGGGAAATTGTGCCTACAGTTTTTTGTGAAAAAGTCTCTATTATTTTGTTTGTGCATTGTTCAAAAATGAAGAAAAGAAGAGTAAAGGGATAAGCATAAACTCTATTATCATTCTCAGATTTAACCTTGTTTTTTTTTCCATTGATATGGAATTATTTAAATGTCTATAATTACTAAACATTATTGATTAAACAGAAGTTAATTTCAATCTATTGGCTGATAAATAAATTAGATAAATATTAAATTAAAAAAATTGTTTACGCCCCTCTCTGAAGCGCTTATCTGTATTGATTATTTACATGGCATCAAACACCTATTGTACAAATCTATGATAAAATCTTGATAGCACAAAAATAATTTTAAAAAAAAGATAAACAATTTCTGTTTTAGCCTTCCTTTGAAGAAGCTTCTAACCCTCCTTTCTTTTTTTTGTTTTTTTTTTTTGTTTTTTACTACTTCAATTAAGTTTTTTGCTCAGTATAGTTATTTATTACTTTATTTTACCTTTTAATGTCATGTGATCTCCACAGCAATATTTATTTTATGAATAAATTAATCTGCGTTGAGTTCCTTTGCATTAAACTTAATTCTACGCCCGCTTCAGCGCAACAAAACCATTTTTACTCGTACTTGGCATTTTAGATAACCACCACTCACTCCTAATAGTAAGACTGGACAATAACGATTTCAGAATTTCTTTCAGCATTTATAAGCCACATACCGAATCTCACTAAATTGTGGCATTTTTTCTGTGTTGTATTTCGCTCCTGATATGTTTATTTAGTTATTTTAATGAATCTGTGTAGAGTGGATTTTATTTGCAAAATGTTACTTTCATAGTAATGAAAAACAAATTTTTTTTCCTACTTGACTTAAAATAATATACCTCATTTCTATTGACCTAGTTTTGCATTTGTTACTTTTCAAATTTAAAAGCAATAAGCTAAAGATTATATAGTATTAAATAATAAATGAGAGGGAATAGAATAAAAAATCTATCTGTCCCAGCCAGGAATCGAACTTGGATCTCCAGCTTTACGGGCCGGTATGCTGCCATTACATCACCGGGGCGAGCTAGATAACTTATTAAATTCCCAACACACTATCGAGAGTCTAACCCAGGAGAAAGACGAATACATCATCTTATGCCAGAACTAAATTGATATTTATAAATGAAAATTATATAGTATTGTATATAGTATCGGAGAATCCTTAGTACCTCTCACACTGGACCAAATTTATTCATAAACTATACAACTTTCTTTCTTGCCATGGTTTGTCATATATTTTTAATTTCAATTTGGTCGGTCAATACCTGTTGCACCTGCCTGTAATCCATACTGGTATACCCACTAACCAACACAGATAAGAAAACAAAAATTGGCAAAAATAATTTGAATTAAGATTTTTCAAGATATTATTTTTTCCCACATGGTAAAATTGATTAATAATAGAAAAAATTATAACTAATTTTCGAGAAGAATGTATACTGACGATTGACATTCAAAATCATTATAGAGCAATAAAATAAATTAAATACAATCAAATTCTTAAGTTATACAGTTGTTTACACAGAAAAAGACATTATTTATGGATAATGCACACTTAATTGAGGCTTATGGTGTACGATGGTTGAGGACTGTGACTCTGCAATCACTGTTACAGCCTGAAGGACAAGAGATTTGATTGGCTCGATCTCGGAAGGAAATTACATTTATTTAGCTAATGGCGGTTCATTCCTTTCTGTGCCTTCGCGTCGGTAAGTATCTGAGAAAAGTCCAACCCCGGTCGACAGGACGAGACCTCCAGGATCATGAGGCCGGTCACACGGCACTCGTGAAGGACAGGGTCAGCAAGCGTGCGATCCGCCCACTGATAAGTCTCTGATAATGGGCTTAACGCAGTATCGATTTGAGGTTTTATATCGATATCCGGCTTGTTATCAATAGAAACACACTGCTGATATGAACAATTTTATACTTCGCTACTACATATTCGTTAGATTTAATTATTATAATATTTTAAACCATCTACTCCATAATAATTTATATAATGAAGCATGATATGAAAGATCTACAAACTAAGCAGATTTCCCATGTTTCATTGAAGATGGAAGCCAAAAAAAAGGGGCTGAGTGGAGATATTAGTGGGAGTTAACTCTTCCTTGACTTGTGCCTTACGTCAAAATTGTACGAAATATAAATTCGAAGAAATTACATTTTATTATGCGCACATATAGTTTTGCCAATAGTAAAAAAAAATATATCAACGATTATTCAATTCAGTATTCAGTATTCAATCTCCCCTTCCCTATTATCCGATTTAAATTAAAAACAAGTACGACCAATGGTTTTTGAAAAGAAGCCAAAAAATTGAGTTTTAATTTTTTTCTCATTTTTTATCGTTTTTCTTGCATTAAAAAGTAGCGGTTTTGTTAAACATATAATCTATCGTATATAAATTTATACATTTTACAAAATAAAGTTTTATTCATTTATTGAGTGATTTCATAATCAAGGATACCTTGATATGTGCAAATTCATCATAAATAAGGTCTGAACATCTGATTGCGAAGTAAGGAAAATTAATTTACTTGCGAAAAGTTTTAATTAAACCTTTCCTCTTAGATCCTTAAATGTTTTCCTTTATAAGCATTTATCTATATAATATCGAGTTATAAATTATCATAAATATACACTCTCGGACTATTTCAACCTTAAAAAAAACTCATCCATCCAATTTTTTTAATAGGATAAATACATGGTTTTATCATAAGCGAATATTTATCTATTATTAAATATTTTCTTATGATTCCAACAGGGAATGAGACTAATTCTTGATCGCTATATATCCTGAGGGATGAAAAACAATCCAGATGTAAGTGAGATATTGCAGTGGGACTTGACGAATAATATATACATTACAGGAGTTGGTATATATATTACAGGGTATCTATTACATCACAGCTTCTGCATAAACAACACTCCTTATTTTTCTCCAAGAATCTCTTTAATGGAGATCAAGAGTACCAGTACAAAAATCCAACACTGGATATATTTCTATTTTTTAATAAGCACACACACACTCACTCATTATATATATATATATATATATATATATATATA
>KZ808484.1:128807-151968 GCA_000696205.2 Oncopeltus fasciatus | reverse complement strand
ACTATGAGGTAGGAAATATATATATATTATAGTAGGGTCGATAAAAAATTGGAACCATTTTCGAAAGTCATTTGAGAATATCACATTTTGCTTGATTAAAAAAAAAAGAAATAAACAATAACAAACTCAATCAACAGTTTGCAAAAAGAAGCAGAATTATCGAATTTTATTTTATTATTTTAAGGATTGTGTGCTATATTCTGCAATACACACACATATTTAATATTTATATACTTTTAGCTAAACATATTTTTTAGCTTTGCCATTGTAGGATCGAAGAAGGCCCGATAAAATTTTTTAAAATTTGCTTCATTTTACAAAAGAATAAAATGGAAATGTTTTATAAAAAAGAAAGAAAAAAAAAGACTTCATAGTCAAAAATATCTTGATTAGGTAACTCTTCAAGGAGCTTGTGACTAGACCCTCTCCCGAATGGCGCTTAGCTTGAAGGGCCTGTGTATTTCTGTGAGATTTTACTCCCTATGANTACGCCCATAATATAAACACACTTAAGAACACAATACTTATTTATTTTTTATGTGTGTAAAACTTGAGGGTGGCTTGCATTTTTTGGTTGGAAGGAGGATATTAATTTATTAAATGAATTTATTTTTCATTTAGAATTAAATAATATTTTTATTTGTTGTTTGCCTATCCGCTAAAAATTTAAATAAAATTTGAAGGCATTAAAATAAAAATTAAAAAAAAGTTTTCTTTTTCTAAATTTACCTGAAGCTGGGGCTGGCTGTAGTATACAGGAGGCGATGCCTCCATCTGCTGTTTTCTCATTACTCTTCCTACCATCCCATATTTCCCATAAAGTTCATCTTTCTGAAAAAAATAATAATAAACCACAATAAATATGAGTATAGTTTTGTAAATAAAAAACAAGAATTATTTTTAGAAAACTAGGCTGAAATAAAGCGCCATATTGTTAAGGCATTGATTTCTCTGAGGGTACCTTATAACACTTTATGGGGTTTTCATCAAGTGTCTGCTGAAATTTAGAGAACCAGTAAATAACCTATACTTGGCCAGTGAACGCTCCTTACAAACTTCAAATGGATGTTAAATGTCAGAAAATCTTTCAAGATGCTTGGAGGAACAACTATCACATATATAATGCAATATACTTATATATCTATGTAAATTAAGTTTATATTTGATAAATACTTCATATAAACAATAATTCGTAAAAGGTTATGTACGATTCTTCAAATATTGAATAGAATTAAAAATATCTTACCTTTTCTAATATTTAACCAATATTGCTTTTCATATTACACTTCATTCAAGTTCAAGTGAAAGGTCAAATATCTGATATTAATATAATATAGTTTTTTCTTATATAATATATTCAAAGATGTATCTTCAGTAATTGAAGGGATATAGTTTTACAGGAAATTAAAAAAAAAATTAATATTGATATTGAATTGTTAATAATGAGGAATAATTAATATTTATTGATAAAACCCGACTAGTTATTAAGTTTAATAAACTTTTCTTTGCAGTGTACCCAAGATTAGGTTCGGTTTTAAATACAAATATATTTACCGTAGGTAGCTATCCATTCTAAACACCCATGGCATTGTGTAAGTCTTTATTTGAGGAATTACATCACCTGGCAGCGCTGGTCCCCCAAATATGACCATTCTAGAAATTTATACCATATATAAATTAATGTTAATTTTTGTAGGAAACATTGGCTTATAAATGACTTTCTTCTGTCTTTAAATAGATAATGAAAAATTTAAACATTTTGTTGTGGGATTCTATTTTTTTTTTCTGCAAACGTTCTTGGAAGTAATTGTGTTTACCATTTATGGTTCGTGGCACCTATTGTTTTTTTTATGAATATTATCCACGGTAGAGAAAACTTATATGCATTTCAAGGTGAGAGTCAATCAATTCTTGAGAAATTAGGTTAAATAGTATTATCTTAACCTCTATGAATAATCGCCATTATTATATATACTTACATAGTGATATAATATAATAACATGCAGTAATATAGTAAAATTTTTTCATTTTTTTCAAAAGTTTTCTATTTAACCTATTTAAATGAAATTTAGTATGATTTTAATGAAAATAATTAATTACTGGGAAAATGCTTTCTTCTCAAATTTTTTCCCATCCAAAATTTATAGCAGATTTTCTCAGTAAAATGAAAAAAAAATACCTTTACTTAAACAGGTTTACTTGGATACCACTTTTTTTTTTCAATTCTTCACAATTGTCCTTCGTAGGAAAATTTTATGTATATATATGTTTTATATAATATTTTGTACTTATGCTCCAAGGGCCTAAACATTTTTGCTTCCTTTAACCAAGTGTTCTTGTAACGATTATCGATTAAACTTCATAAAATGATAATAGTTTCAACAGTTATTATTCAAACTTAAAGTTAAATTTAACTCTACAAATTTATCATAACGTATTGAAGTTCATTTAGAAATAATGAACACACTTTAATTTAAATACGTGCTAATTTAATACTTGTAATACCCATAATATTCACCTAGAAACTTTTTCTTAATGAAATGAGACTTCTTACGCCGGTAGCGCTGGTGATAGTCACGTTGTGAATTTCTCTAATTCCTGTGATTGTTCACAGTTCATATTTAGAAAAAGTATGAGGAATGCTCTCGCGTGTCGGCCATTCTCAATTTTATCTTGGCTGCCATTTTTGAATATCATGTTATTTTTAACTGATTTAGTCCTTTAAGAGACTTCCTCTAAAATAAGCGTTAAGAAAAACCCGTTAATTCTCCCCTTATAGAAATGCCCTGAATGTGGGAATTGCCATTTTTTTCGGCGACCTAATGGAAAAGCATAATTACACTGTGATTACCGCCCTCTTGGGATACATATTGCCGGTCAGCTGATAGTTGTTTATAACCTGGGCCTTTGTAGCCTGCCCCCAGGCGGGTAGGAAGTGGCGTGACTTAGTGGGATCTCGTGAGATTACTGCCAGCCCCTTGGAGTATTACGACCTTTCTGACCCCCTTACATACTGCTACCGGCGAAGGGTCGTTCACTCCTGGCCACCTTTCTTCTGCGGACAGCAGACATCTTTCCTGTGAATGAGCACTGCCTCCTTGAGTTGTGCCAGCCAATCTGTACAATAACTAGCATGTCATGATAATTGCACACTGTAGATGTATAGTTGGTATTGAAGAACAACATTTAACACAATTCCTCATTTTATATGTAGGATAACTTCCTTATAGAGCGATCGATATAACTTTGGTATCTTGTGACGATTTTTGAAAAGTTCAAGTGAAAAGGTAATGACTATGAGGTAGGAAATTCGCTAATATCGCTGGGACTCCCTGCGATGAGGTAGAGGTAAGATCCCGAGCGCTGATCCAAAGAGGTATATATATATAGAAAATGAAACGAAGAATAGGATCTAGGTAGGCCTAGAGGTTAGACCCCAAGCGCTGATCCTAAGAGGTAGGCTTAGAGCTATGAAGTTTTGGCGGGAAACCATGGTGTCCGCCATTTTCTTCATTTGCGTTGCCCAGAAGCGGCTTTTTCCCCCTACCAATTGAAAAAGGAACCTAACGAGATTATGTCAACTCTGAAGTTATGGTTGGGCAATAAATAGCTACAATTACAGGCTGAGTTTTTTTTTTTTATTTTAAAGAAGCGTAGAATTAAGGAATAACTTCTTAAAAACAAAAAACAACAGTCAGGGCGTAATAAACGCTCTGTATACCGCCCTAGAACCCGATTCTAAATCCTAGAATTAAGAACTGTAAAAATAAAAATTGAATTGCAAGTGGGGATCCGTTTGGGTTTTGAAATCTATGCCATAAAATCAATTACCACCCTGGGAATACTCAGCCCTGGATATTTAGAATAAGATGACAATTATCTTTAAATAGTTTAAAGGGGGGGGGGTGAAAATATAATTAAAATTGTAATTACAATAATGTCAGGTCGTGGAGTAGGTGATTTCTTTATTAGAACCCAACCCCTACTCCTTTCTTGAAAATTTACTGAATACAGAACTACCTATTTTATTTCTTGCGTAGAAGTATTTTATTCAGGATGTAGTACAGTTATTCAGGTTGTCATCCCGTGAACTTACTGCTACTTGCTGTGACTGCAACAATGGAAGTAATAGTTACTTATTACTGTCGTAACTTTACCCTTTTTACGACAGAACTCGTTAACACTCCCCGCAGAAGCCTCTGCCGTAACTCTGCTCCTGAATGCGGGTAATTGTCCCATTCAGAGCGAGAGGTTCTGAGCATGTAGGGACGTCACCCCATTGGCTGTCCATGGATGTCGGCTACGTGCCCACTGTCATCTCCCGAAGGATGGCAGGGAAACAGGACTTCTTCCGCCGTTATTGTGGCATTGTCTGGCCGCGGACGTAACATATATATGTGCCCCTGTCACTCTCCGACGCGACGTAAGAGATTGTTTCTTGTATTTTGTGAGGTTGTATTGTGTGCAGCGAAGTAACACGGAACAAAAAAAAAATACAGATATCATTGAATAGTAAACGGTTCTTGTG
The DNA here is from genome assembly GCA_000696205.2 of Oncopeltus fasciatus. Lineage (NCBI taxonomy): Eukaryota > Metazoa > Arthropoda > Insecta > Hemiptera > Lygaeidae > Oncopeltus > Oncopeltus fasciatus. Next base: position 147,440 of record KZ808484.1, on the reverse strand, counting down.
AAAAACCATTGAAGACACGCCTAACTTTCTTTTGCCTGATATGATCGTGACGGATTTTCATTTGAAAAGTCTTTTGAGTGCACAAATTTTGCTAAATATTAGTGGAAAACAATGTCTGACCATACAGAAATGTTGTAACTTCTTGTGAAGACTTTTATCTTGTACAAAACGTGCTTTAAAGAAGATAAATAAGAATTATTAGATGATTTCAGATGGGGTTCGGTCAAGGTGGTTCCAAAAAAATACAAATTTAAAAAAAGGTGTATTTAAAAAAAAAAAAAAATAAATGGAAGAAAAATCCGTCTCACATGAGCTGTTTAAACTATACAGATTGACCATGTTTCATTAAAGATGGACAAGAAAAAGAAAAAAAATTAATGAATTATATGAAGACAGATCGTCAAACCTCATCGTCAAACCTCAAGATGAAAGATTGGTCGGAGATTCGGTTTTGGGATTTCAAGAAACAAAACTAATTTGTAAATAAAAAGTTCAAATAGAGCGTTTTTTGTCCGTAGATATTATTCTTAGATGATTTTAGTTGGGGTTCGGCTAAGGTAGATAAAAAAAAATATAAATTTAAAGGAAAGTGTATTTTTTTAAAAGATTATCTGCCGACGTTTCGGCTTACATTGTAAGCCATCTTCAGGGCTGTAGAAATATAATGTCATGAGAATACAATAATATTTGACAATATTATAATACAGAATTACCACAATGTAATGTGATATCAATAAAACTTGTTGTTTGCATGTTTTTCAAATTCTCTTATATAGCTATCTACATTCATACTTTTGATATCACATTACATTATGGTAATTCTGTATTATAATATTGTCAATTATTATTGTATTCTCATGACATTGCATTTGTACAGACCTGAAGATGGCTTACAATGTAAGCCGAAACGTTGGCAGATAATCTTTTAAAAAAACACACCTTTTTTTTTAAATTTGTATTTTTTTGGATATACCTTGACTGAACCCCAACTAAAATCATCTAATAATGATATATATGGTCAAAATATCTCTCCTATTGGATAAATAAGAATTATTAGATTTTTTCTGTTGGGGTTCGATCAAGGTAAATCCGAAAAATACAATATATAATACACATTTTTTAATTTGTATTTTTTGGATCTACCTTAAACAAATCACAACAAAAAACATCTAATAATAATTTCTACAGTCAAAAAACTCTCCATTTGGATAATTAAGAATGTATACAAAAAAAAAGTTTAGCGTTCTTCCTGTCTCCACTCTTGGTCATTTTTAAAATTTTACTTTATTTTGCTTTCTTAAGGCTGAAAAATAAAATTATTTTTTAACGCTTTGGCTTATAATTAAATTTTCTAATTTACTCTTACTTATGTCTGCCTTTATTAGAATGTCAATAATGCGCATAGTGGCTGCAGTTCTTGGGTATTTGTAATTTCTCAATTTTCGCAAATCAAGTCATTCATATTGATACCAGGAAGAGGTTTCTGAAAAAATGCAACAGATCTCCACTCACATCTTAAAAGCTTTTACCTCCCAGTCTAGAGCCAGTCTGAGTGATTTTATCTTTTACACTTAATCCCCTGCATAGGGGTAAGAAAAATTAGCCATGTTTCCCTATCCCTATAGATGGATATATCTTTAATGAAGTATTGGTAATCTTAGTTTACTCTACCCCATCCCATCGGATCAACTAAGCTTATGGACATTTAACTTGATAAATTAAATAAACTTAAATTTAACGTCATTGAAAGTTATTTATTTCACGAAATAATATGATGGGATGAGGAGGTTATGTATTAGAACTGCAAGCTTCTGTTGGATCTGCAAAGAATTAGCGGCCATCGTCCAAGGTGAACTTCCATCCTTTCACTGTTCAGCAGTGAGTCACCGGACTCTGAGGTGGGGATTTGAGGCTCTGCAAATGTGAATAACTGATCTGTTCCAACGAGTCTGTGAACATACGCAGCTGATAACCGCTCACATGAAAAAGAGCTTGTAAGTGATGTGTCCGTGACCTGTCTGAAACTCGTCAGACACACTTATTGGAGGATTACATCATGGACAATTTGAAGAAGTTATAATCACTCTCTGATGAGCTTTTAAGTTTAAGAAATTTATTAAAATTTTTTTGTTTTTTTTTCCCCAACATTCGGCTAATGACTGATTTTTCAGAAAAAATTTGCTGCTATTCATCTGGAACGTTATTACTTGAAGAAAAAGTAAATTCCCTCAACTATAATAATAAAATAGTAGTAAAAAATATTTTCCTTCAAAGTATACTCTTACCATATATGACATCATAAGATGTTAGACATTAACTATCTAATCTAATTATGTAAAATAGAAAATATACATTCAATCTAAAATAAAATATTCCCCTTATTAGATGTTTTGTTGGGTTTTGGTCAAGGTAAACCCCCCCCCCCCAAAAAAAAAATCTAATAATAATATCTACGGTCAAAAAACTCTCCATTTAAAATATTCTCCGTCCCTTTCAGAGTCAGAATTCAACGAGTCAGACTAAGACTTGGTAATTCAGTTGTATGTCCAAGGATTCACTTATGATGTTCAAATTTCCAACAGTTTGTTGCAGGGGTGGATAATGGAGTGTGATTTGTTGACCACATTCTGATTGGTTTGTAGATTTTTACTTGATTCTTGTTCTTGATCTGCCTGTCCATAAGTTTGCCACTTTTGTAGTAAATAATTTCCTTCTTTATTTTTTACATACATTTTATAAACTATTTTTATTTAAATCAAACTTAACTTAGTGATACAATTTAATTTTAATGAGTTACATAATTTAACAAAGTTTATTGATTATAGGTGAGAGTGGTTTAAAACCAAAATTTTTTTTAGAAAATTTAGACATTTTAGTTGTCACAATTGCACAATATTTATCGAATATAGATTTTAATAAATATATAATCATGAACATTGTTATCCATTATATCAAATTATTATATGCGTTAAAAAATATGCAATTGAAAATAAATACATTCAAATTTAAAAATATATAATTTTGATGGGGAAGAATTCACTTAGTTTAAACAGTTTAAGTATGTTAGACATTTTGATTTTGAGAACAAAATCAAGGAAAAATTGTTTTGTCAGACATTAAAGAATATGTAATGTGTTATTCTTAGTAAATGTATTTCATTGCTAACTACAATCTTTTGAAAATGTAATCACCCCATAATTTTTGTTTCTATTTAACCTCATTCGAAGCACAATTATTGCAACAGGTCTATATCTCAAAGCTCTTGCAGATCTTGACCTGTTTAGTTAACCTCGACCTACTTTTAAAACACAAGATTTATGTTAACCTTCGTAAAGCTTTAATGCCAATAAAATATCACATAAATATAATAAAAATAAATAAATTAAATACTACCTATAGTTTACTATTATTAAAAAATATTACTTTTACCGTCAGTTTTACTATGTAGCTATTTAAAATGCATAGGAGTTTATTGGAGGATTTACGGCACTCAACTGCAGAGGTTATCAGCGCAAAAAAATGCATAGGTATAAATGTTTCTCAAAATAACCTTTCATATAAACGACACTAATTTAAAGAAAATTAATTTTATAATTAATAATACCATTTTTATTTATTTCATCAATACATATTAGAATAAAATGTGATTCGAAAATTCAATTGCTCTATTATGTTGTAAAAATATTATAATATTCAAAATACTTATTCATATAAAAGTATAGGTATTAATTAAATAGATTAATATTCATTAATTGAATGTTTCGAAGGCACGTTTCTAAATATAATACAAATTAATTAATTTATAATTATATTCATTTAAATTGTTCTAACTTAAAGATTTTTATATTTATAATGCTCAAGAATCATAAAAAAAAATTATTATTGATGCTTTTATTTAGATATTTTTCAATTACTTTTGTATCTTTAGAGAAAGTCTGAGATCGTTAAGAGAGACATCTTTTTAGTAGCTTTTTAAGTTTTCTGAAATCCAAAAAATAAATTCCGAATATGATTTAAGTAAAAAAGAAAAAAAAGCTCATACTAAAATATGATTTAGGAGTGATGGACAGAAAATAAAGACATTGTTATAAGAGGCGTTGGGTATTTTTTGGCGGGAAATGATAACTGGATAAGAAAATATGAGATATTCCTCAAAAAATCTACAAAAATTTTCTACATTTTTTTTTGTTCAGTATATTCTGACTTAAAGAGAGTAATTCTAGAGTTACTTATGAATTTTTAGTATCAACGACAATTTCCTAAGAAAACTCCTTGAAATAAAATAAAATATTCTGTCATTAAGGATCTGCATATAGGAAGAGAATCTTTTTAATTTTATTATTTTTGATTTGACCTATTTTCAACCACTTATTAGTCTTATTATAGATGGGTTGGGCCAGTTAAAGGTAGCCTTCCTTTTCTATATCCTACTACCCTAGGGAAGCATATACTTCAAGTTACATACTTGTAGAGGGCGGGATGTGAACCCGCAGCGTCAGGATTAAAACACCTGAACAGATTCACCCGGATCCCCTAGTTTTGCATTTAAAAGTAACACAAAGAATTTATTATAAAAAAAAACAAAAAAAAACTGTAATATGTGATCACACACACACACACACACACACACACACACACACACACACACACACACACACTCACGCACACGCGCTCACATACGCCAGTATACATTAATTTATATAATTTCTTCGCTGATAACTATGGTCGTTGAGCGCCTCTAAACCACATATAATTTCTTATGTCTAGTGCGAAGGAATGTAGGAAACATCGAGAAAATTTTGAAGATGGTTTAATTAAAATGATTAAATTGAAAATACTCATAAATAACTGTAAACAGTAAAAGAAAAAAAATATTTATATCTAATATACAATACAAATATGCCCTTTCTTTTGTCACATACCAATAATTTGTAGCTCAAATAGATTATTTTCACATTATTCAATGAATATTATTTACTTCCCCCCTATTTTTAAATTAAATATTATCATAAAAATGTATATTGAAATAAATTAATGGGATGCTGACTTAACCGAGAGGATTTGTCAGGCTCCTACATATTTTGATATGGTTGTATAGAATAGGGTGGCGAGAAGTAGATGGATCCTTCCTACATGATCCTATGGTTGGTTAACTAAAAAATAGAAGAACAATAACTCTTTTGATAATATCAACTTGTAAAATTTTCTAGTAACCTTGGGTTAGAACACGTAATTCATGGCTCTCTCTCCTTTTGTTATCCCCATTGCCCTTAAGAAGGCCGAAATGATGGCAAAAATAAAACCATATTGGTTCACCAATTTGTTTTGATTTAATTATAAACCTTTGAATGAACCACGACATCTCCTCCTTCTGATCATTAACGGTCCTTCTGATTATCAACGGTCCTTCTGATTATCAACGGTCCTTCTGATCATACTACTGATGATTTTAAAATATTTTCAATTTTTTACCGATAAGGATAGCAATTCTAGATAATATAGTGCAATTTTGCAGAGTATATGGCATTTGAAAATGGACATCACACTTTGAACTACACCCATGAGAGTAATCACTATCAACTCAAGGAGAATCACTAAACATCGGAAGCATTGTTTAGTGCAGTAAATCGAAGTGCCAGTTCGCACGGGCTAACTGTCCCGGGGCCGAACAATTATACACAAATTCTCACCATTATTCAGCCTCCGTTAACCTTCACCGTTATTTGCAGAGAGTTATTTTTTCGCTCATACTTGGAGCTGTTATTGACCGTTCTTAATAATAATAACTCTCTCTGGATGAGTGGATCCATTGCCCTCCATTAGATGTTTCCACTAAAGAAAAGTTCATTTTGTTTAGTAGCGAAAAAAGTAAGCATTGCTAAACATCTTTAGACAAGTTTTTGAAGTGGAATAATTTAGGATGAAGTTATTTTCATTCCCTGATTTTCTCCACCAGGCATTAACTAGTATGACTAATTGATGATATTTTTATACCAGACTCAGTTTCCGTTTATTTATTTATATTTATGTATTTGTGTTATCAGATTACCTCAAAGAAGCCTAATCCCATGTTGCGATTGAAAATGAATATTACAATTGATATTGATAAATGTACTTCCATTGAAAAAGCTAAACCGTTAAAATTTTCTAAATAAGTTTTGGTTATTAAGTAGGAAACCACACTCATTCACAATCAATTATTTTTTCTGAAATTGAATCATACTCTTTAAAAAAAAAAAATTGTATAACAACATACTATGTTAAGTTGCATTTAAATAATAAATTGTCATAATTATATCAAAAACAAAACTCTACAAAAATAAAAATCTACAAAACAAACAGAATCTGCACAACAAAACATACTCCATTATCCACCTCTGCAACAAACTGTCAGAAATTTGAGCATCAGAAGTGAGTTCTTGGACATACAACCGAATTACCAAGTCTTAGTCTCTCTGGATTCTGGCTATGAACTTGACGAAGATCATGTTATTTTACATTGAACGCGGGACATGGTACAATATATGGTACTAATAGTTTACTTTCAACAGAAGAACATATATTAGATTTTATTTACTCAGATCTGATAGAACACAGTTAATGTCTGACATAATATTGTCATGTAAGAGTAGTTTGAAGGAAAATATTTGTAAATATTATAAGAATAATATTTGTCATTATTATTTTAATAATAAGATAAGGAAAATTATCGATAGTCAAACTCTTTTTGAAGTTATTACACTCCAGAGGAATACTATATATCATTCATTACATAGAAATGATATATATCACTAAGGTTCTTCCTTAAAGAATATTATTAAGAAACTTCAAATGAGCCAGACAATAGATAAATTTAAGATAATTAGGTATGTATTTTTATTATTATTATAAGTCTTTATTTTCTTATTGTTAATCTTATAAATATTTCCCCTGCTCATCTTCTAACCCTTTTATAATTTATTTCTTAATTTTATTAATCTTATTAGATAAATCTTCATCTAGCACAAGTTAAATGTATAACTAAAATAACACATGAATCGGTTTAAGATGATTTTATCTACAATTCAGTTAGAATAATCGAGAATGAATATTTAAAAATTAGTTTAATTTATTTTCCTCAGATAATTAAAAAAAATATATACGACTTAGCAAATTTAAAATACTTATTTTGACATCATGTTCATGTCATTTTATGCAATTATGTAAAGCAAATATGGAGGCGCTAAAAATGAGATTCTAATTTCATAAGATGGGGTTTAGAGAGGCCCAAGTCATTAATAATTAACGAAGTAACCAAGGAGGACAAGGATCTTCTGTTAATTAAATACATTTAAAAAATGTATTTATTCTCCCAGGGAGAAAACCTTGAATTAATTGAAACAATGTAAGCCTAGAGAATTTATAATAGAAAATCGATTTTCTACTTGAAAAGGAATTTCATTGGAGACAATAAATGACAGGGATTAAAAGTAAATATTGAGCGTTGTCGCACGAACCTCGTCACGATAGTCATTTATTAGGATTATTTATAGGTTTCTTAATTTTCCCCTGACCCTTTTCGAAGAAGACAAAGAAACTCTAAATTATTGGGATTTGCTCTGTGTTCTGTTTCATACTATTTAGTTATTCCTGTTTATTTTGATCAATTTATTATATGTATTATTTTAAGTAATATTCAGGCTTATTAATTTTGCAAAAAAAAAAAAAAAGTTCACTTTAAAATTCAGGTAAGTCAAGTGTTTTTTTTAATAATCAATCTAGCCAATTCCTTGAAAATATAGCTATTTAGGTTGCAGTCATGGCATTTATTTTTCAAGTTTACGATATTTTCTCCGATTCTAACGAAGGATTTAATGATATATATACAATTAAAATATAATAAAATAATAATAATAATAAAATTATGTTAACGGGTGCTCCGGGACATGTTTTAGCTAATCACAGGATCGTTGACACTAACCATATAATGATTGGATTCGTTTATGCAAGTGGCTTTCTTCCGTTTAGTGAGAGGGAGGAATTTAAAAAATAACTGTAGGGTTGGAGAAAAAAAGCGTTTTGTGAATTATAGTCTTCATAAATAATATATATTTAATCAAATACCTCCAAATAAAAGTATGTTAGATTAAATATATACATATACATTACTTATGTGGCTTGAAAAAATTAGAATTGTTTTTTAAAATCCTCTTGCAACTGTAAATGTTTTTCCAGGAGGAAAGTACTGGAAGAGTAGGAAAAGGGCTGGAAATTCTTCCCCATCCAAGTAACAACCCTGTTATAACCCCTATCTGATTATCATCTCTTCTCATTCCTTCTCCATTTTCTTTCTGGAAATTTTTTTTTTTTAAATAAATCATTCTGATTTTCTTTGAACTTGATTCGCCTATTTTTTACAAACACGGATCAAATTTTTAACCAAGAGATTTTATCATAAAAGAAGGAGACTATATAATTGATTAGATGATCATCAATTTTATTAATTAGTTAATAAATTTATGTTTAATATATTATAATTACTTATTATCAATAATATTAGTTTACAAAGCTATTTTTTTTTACAAGAAAATTTGTTATATCTACTTATGTGTGTGATCTATAAACAATAAAAATAGCATACATTAAAGATGTTATTTAAGAAACTAACTAGGAAAATTGAACGGTCCTAGACATCTTCCACACCCCCTCGGCCGAAAGGCTTATAGATTAGCAAACAAACCTTATAGGAGACAAACAGGAGGTTTGTCCTTCTTGGTTTGAAACAGTAAATTATTCATATAATTATTATTAGTTTTTTAAACTAATTTAATTTTCCCTCTGGGACTGATTTTTTTTTCGACTCAGTTATAATTAAGGAAAATTAGTTACCAATTACAATTATTTGGCTTTAATTAATTAAAAATAGTTTATTACAACTAATTATTACAAACTAATCGACAGAGAATATATTATGTTAATAATGAAATTAAACACTATTATTGTGATGTATAACACATAAATATATACCATAACCAGATAGAAGTATTTTTTTTAAATCAATGATATTACAAATTTTCCATTACATGTAATAAATTAGTACTAGAGTGTAATTCAAAAGATATTTTAGTATACACTAATCGTTTTTTAAGTGTAATCTTTATTTTTAATAGTTGTTTTCAACTGTTTGTGGTCTTTAACATTTTCGTTCAATAGGCTACTTAATGAATATTGGCCACTAATGTCTAAATATTATTTATTTAAAATGTGCTATGCTATAATGATATATGAAAGTCATTTGTATGTATGTCATTTCATGTGTGTATTACTTTTTAGTATATGGTATATTTTTATTCGTGTATATTACATATTATGGTTTATTTATTTTTACGGATTATATTACTTGTTAATTTTTATGTTCCGTTATGTTAATTTTAGGAGCGAGACGGTATATGTTGAGACGAAACACCTTTCTCACGTTGTTTAAATATAATATTTATGCAATAAAAGTATTGATTGTTTATACTTAATAGGCCTCTTTTGTTTGTGCTTGAGGAATATAATTGAAAATAAGGAAGTTTTCAGTCAAATAAAATTGATTACCTTAAAAATCAATGGTCTTTTACAGATCCTTAATTATGGACGATAATTACTTGATTATCATTTATAAATATTAATTTAGTTGTGGTTTATTAACCCACGTAGTTTTTAACAATTAATGCGAGGGAATAGAATTTAAAAAAATCTATCTGTCCCAGCAAGGACTCGAACCTGGATCTCCTGCTTTCCGGGCTAGTAGCACTAGCTTGTTCCGGAGGAGTAATGGTTAGCATACCGGCCCGGAAAGCAGGAGATCCAGGCTCGAGTCCTGGCTGGGACAGATAGTTTTTTNTATATTAATATTTATATATGTGTTTTTTTTTTTACTTTAGTTAAATATTCAATTTTATTATATTAATTTTTAGTTCGATGTTACTTAATGGAAGCACATTTCTAAATTTTGAAGTAAATAAATAAAGACGTTACACTTATATTGATAAATTGTCAGCAATAGCGAAAACTATTAACAATTAGATAAAACTATAAATCATAAATTACAAGATTTTTAAAAATTTGTTCTCTAATTTTTAAAATTTTTTTTGTTTTCATTATAAGATCTAAAATAGGTGAGACGAATATTTCATCAGATGTAGCAAAGCCTTTCCCCAAGAGAAGAAGGTAAATATTTCAGTCTCGTTGGACGAATTCCACAGGTTCCCTTCCAAAGACAGGAATTCGTGTCGGATTCCTGTCTTGTGTCCTGAAGATTTCAGTTTCTTGGCGTACCCTACCATCCTACTTTGGACTTCTTTTTTCCTCTTTTGTACCTCCGTGTCATGTTGTTTTTTTCTTGTCCTAATTAAACATGCAATTAGACATTATTTAAGCGAATAATGAAGGAATTTCTTAATGAGCCTTCTCTTTTATAACAGCTACAAACAGGGTACAGGTTTGTTTATACACCTCACCCCTTTGGAATTTTAAAGTTAATTAAAATAATTAAAAAATTTACACATAGATACTAGGACAAAAGTATTACTGAGGACACTTTGCAATTATTTCACCACCATTAAAAAAGCCTCTCCTCAAAACAGGAGACCTGGGTTCCAGTCCCGGCTGAGATAGTAAGATTTTTTTCTGGCACCCTTGCATTTCTTGTACCAACTAATAATCTCTATGGTCAAAAACATTTACATTTTTAGTGAAACATTAGAAATCTGCTTATATTCTGCGCTATTAATAATTGTATTTATTTATTTATGTATTTTTACCACGAATGTTATTAATTCAATTGCACAAGTGTTATTGACAATTCCTAAAATATTAAGTGAATTAATGTAATATACAGGGGAAATTGAATAGAAATAACAAATGAGCTGAAACCCCTGAAAATAATTCCAAGAAGGCGGATGGCAATTGTTAATTAATTTTCTCGAAAAGTTATAAAAGGAAATCCTTTAGTTGTGAATTGCCAAATGCATACATGAATATTACGTATATTACAAATCTATTTTAAATAATGGTTTTGTCTATAAATAAAACTGGACTCAAATCTTGTGTTGACACAAACTGAAAGTTTTAATAGTATAGAATTTTTTATTTAAAAAAAAATTTAAATAAATGTATTTTTTATTCTTTGTTGACGTTTTGGTTTATAATGTAAGGCATCTTCAGGCCTATCATGAAGGGGAGAGGGGACGTCATGTCATCTGGAACAAATCTTCATGACAGTCAGCAGGATTGACATGCAGTCAAGCAGATTTGTATCTGGTGACAACACGACCCCTCTCTTTATTTTAATCCTGGAAATGGCTTACAATTTAAAGAAATTGTTTTGTTTTTTTTATGAATCTTGACCTATCCCCAACAAATTCTCTACTAATAATCTCCACGGTCAAATAACTCTTTATTTGAAGGTTTTATTTTATTTTTTGACATATTTATTTATTAATTAAAAAGAAAAAAAAGTCCGATAACACCACTGTCAAATCAAATTTATATTCAAATCCAAGGATTTTGCGAGATGTAATATTTGGAGAACAGGTTCTGTGAAAATTGTACAGGGTGGTATGAAGTGTAATAATTGAATTTTTTTTTAGAAAGAATTGTTTCTCCTCTCTGAATTTTAAATTCGAAGTTCAAAACGGAACATCAATTTTTTTTAAATATTTCTTTTACGAGTTAAGTAATTCAAGAATCAAACACTCCGAGACTTTCGGTATTTCTCAATTGATTTATACTGACACTTATGAAAATATCGATAATTCAAAATTATAAAAAGAGAACCGATTAATTTATTTATTAAAAATTAATGAGATGTAATGAAATAGTATGGACAGGAGAAATCGTATATTGATGAATGATTTTAGTCGCTTCTTCCCAATATTTCTGACATAAACGTGACTCAAATCCCAAATTTATAATCCTCCCCACTCTCTGGAAGCGTCTTAAATCAAATCTTACATCTGGCTTTCCCGGTCTTCGTCACTTTCGAATGTTCCGCCAAGGAGGAAAAGATGTTTTATGGTGGATAATGGCGAAGAGAAGTCTGCCGGTGCCTTTGGGCAACCGCGTATTTAATTGCGTTTAGCGCATATAAAAGTGGTGCTGGGAACACCTTGCGTTGTGGGTTCGGAGGTGGTGGGAACTGGGCAGAGAATGGCTCTCGAAGAGGATTCCCGAGTCACGAACAAGAGGAGTCTCTATTACCCACAGAAATGTCCGGCAGAGTAAGGTTAGAATATTTCCCACGAATTAAAAATGGACGTAAATAATAGATAATAATCTTATTATAACTATAAATGCCAGAGAGGTTAAGGATAAAGCTGGCTCTGGAACGACCGGGTTCTGCAGAAAGGAGATAGTGGTTGGCGCAAAAACTTCTTAAATACATCTTCCTTCATATGGGTTTTCGGAATGATTAGTTAAAAGATAGTTCTGAAAAAGTGAGAAAAGAAGAATGGTGGTCAACCAGAGACAACAAGTTACGTGAGATAAAATCTACTCCGAGGGTATGGTCCAGTTCCATGTAAGAGAGAAGAATAGAACACACAAGTCTTAACCTTGGCTATATAATGGCAAAGGATAACCCACCCATTTGTGAGGTCTGTGGACAACTTCTTACAATCAATCATATATTAACAGAGCGCCTAAAATATGGAGAAACAAGGAAGAAATATGACTTTAATGTGACTCTAGACGAAATGAATGACCTAATTGGTGGGGATGAGCAGATTAAGTGGGAGGATGAACTATAAGTTGGAGGGGTTTCATTGGGGGGCTAGTAGCGTCCTCGGATTGGGATTGGCTAACTTACGGGGCGCAGACTCAGCTCGCAAGAGCGAATTACTCCAGAACTACTGGAACTGGAGCGTCTTTCCGCTCTGGAAGTCTTACGGAACTGCTCTGACGCTGCGTTTCCAGGGACTATCACTGGAATCCAAGCGGACCTTCTTAACATCGCTCTTTCTTTCGGCCAGTGGGGCAATTATCGACGGCCGGGGTTTTGTTTTGGGGGCGGGTGAGGGGAGATCGGTCGGTGGACCGTTGTTCGACAGGCGATCATCGACTCCTCAACCACGTCAAGGGCATCACGCCTTCGATGGCTTTTCCTTCTGTCGGCCTTACCTGACACAACTTTTCCACAAAAAACAGGATTCTGGTTTCACTCTTGTGCTAGAGAGCCCTGATTGGAGAGGTGTAATATCTGACATCATCAAATTTGTTGGGAGGGTTGAAAGAATTCATGTTGAGCACGAGTGTCTCCCTCTCCCCATCACTCTGTTTGCCCTGATGAAATTCAGGCCGAAACGTTGACTAAAATAAAAAATTTTTTGGTTACAAATGAATTTTTAATTCATCAACTGCTAATATCGATTTTCCGACAATCCTCTCTTCATAGAACTTGACGGTCATCAATTCATTCCATGTTGAATGATTTCTTTCGGTTTCATATGATATGTTCAATAGCTCAACGGGGAATTATTCCAATTCTGTATGGGATTGTATAAAATTTCTACAGACATCATAAGGTTGTGTACAGAAAATTTAATATAAAAAAAAAATAGAGAAGACCCCGCAAGGATATGAAGGTTATCAACTGATTACGAAGTGGCCCCGCCAAAATCAAAATCACTGCCCATTTTATACAAATGGAAATATTGAGAAATATCATTGTAAAGGACTTCCGAACAATCCTGGTGGAAAACTTTTTATTGAGCATAAAGAAAATTATTAATTAATCACTAATCCCTTAATATTTATTTTGTATTTTGCATTGTAATAACAGTTTTTTCACTTGGTCATAGGTGTACTCCTTCATCCAAATTGATATAAAAAAAACTATAAAATATAGCGTTTACAATTTCATAAATAATTTGGAAAATTATATAGTACAGCAAATTTGATTATATAAACTGCTACTTTTTTTTGCATGCCAGCCACTAATGTCACTAACCAATAATGCCATAAATATATTATTTTATTTTTTAACAAACACTGAACCACATAAACTTTCTATTAAAACTAGTGGATGAGAATGATAATGGCTGAAATCAATGTCTTCGTTTATATTGTTGGTAAGAAAAATAATTTGAAAAAAAAATTTTAAAAGGAAAAAAAATAATTCGCTTATTTAGGTTGAATAATCTTACTAAGAGGATTGGATAGAGGAAGAAAATAGAGATGTTAAGTTCAATATTTGAGCTTCTTTGTAATGAAACCTATAATCTGAATTTAAAAAAATATAAATAAATACTTTTATTATTAATAGTGTTAGCACTAGCTGGCTAATAAGTTTAATAGAAATAATAGGGAGAAAATATAAATTTGTAAACATGCATGAACTATAACAAATGTTAAAAAAACGCTTTGCAGAATGAGTAAAAAATAGCTTTCTATACATAATTACGCCTAGGCAATATTTAAAGAATCATTTTCGTTTAAAATATTTTAGCACTTTAAGCTAAATATGATGCGCGCTAATCATAAATCTTTTTTGTACAATCAAATGACTTATAAGATTCTTTCCTCACCCCTGTGGTTCTGATTTTGTTCATAATTAAAACTTATTAATTATTCTTCTATATGCTGAATTTCATTGAGAAAAACTAAAGACTGTGGCCTCTACAGCGTTGAGACCCACGAAAACAGGCAAACACACAGATAAACATGCATATATAAATTGGTGACTGTGCTTTTCGGTATCTGTTGGGTAGGTAAAGACAAGATATAGAAAAAATGTTTAGAAGCATCTGTCGTGAGATTTATCTCAACCGCTAAATTCCTTTGAAATTAGAGTACGCTAGAATAAATCTTTCAGTACTGCGACAGCTAAAATTGTCCCATTTGATACATTAGCAGGACACGGGAGCCATCTCCGTCTGATTCGCTTAGAAGAACTGTCTGTATAGGTTAGGGTATATAAGGAACATGGCTGGATGCTTTGAGGAGGCGATTGGATGTCCGAAAGAATTGGAAGGTTGGAGGTCATTGTGAATGGATTGGGTCCAACTTAATCTTGTTAAGTGCAGGTCTCACTTAGCCTGCATGGGTGCATCTAATATGGCTTTGAAGACATTCAACCGAAATGATTGGACTCGAATTTAGAATACTCAGTATGAAGATTTTGTTTTGCTCCAATTTTTGAAGAAGTTTCGTAGCTGGAAGGATCATAAATGTCCAGTTGTTTTAGCCATTTTTGCTGGCGTCGCTGCACTTTCATCGCTACATAATAGAAGCATGGAAGTAAAAACGATAAGAAAACGGAAATAGAAAATAGAAGTAGGGTGTGACGATTGAGATTGGTTTCGTGCGGGGTCGAACGCGACACGGAACTAACTTCGAAATGGAATGGAGTAGTCAGGTTTCCGACTAGTCCACGACAAATCCGTACTCCAGCTCCAAGGAAAGTCGGACACCTTTCTCTAGCATCTTCTTCCTCTTTGCTCCTGCGCTGATGACCGCCATTGTCTCAGTCTGTGTCCTCATCCTCAAACAGGTCCTTTCTTTTTCCTCAAGATGATCTCCTTCAAAGAAATCATGCAGTCCATCCTTTCCCATATCTACGCCACCAATTCAACAAACCCCTACACGAGTTGAAACTAAATGGTTTGATTGGTCTTTCTACGTACATGATATACCTAAATATGCAAAACAGAATAAATATAACAATTATCTCTAATATATAGATAATTCTGTGTTTATATTTTTTTTTCTAAATGACACAGAATGTAAAGAGAAAATTATTAAAAGATTTCTCATTGGTACATTCTTAAGGGTAATTACTGAGTTCATTCAACTGTACCAACCATGCAATAATGATACAGGTGAAGGGATTTCTGATGAAATTCTATACGCGTAGATAATTTCAAAATATAACCACTTAGAAAAAATGATTTGTGTCATATCTATTACAATAACAAGCTGACAAACAATCTGTTCAATAGCAAAAAAAATAAAAATCTTATTCATATTGTCGTCTCTAGAATAACAGTTATCATAATTCATCATACATGATAATTTACAATCGATTTGAATGACACAGTACATCCAAAAACAGCCAAGGAAAAACATGTAACTTTAAGTCGAAAAATGTAACTCAGTGGACAAAAGAGAGTCTTGTACTTTGAACTGACTTTGAAAAACTAGTCCGTAACAAAGGAGCTGCCTAAGCTAATCAAATTTCTAAATATTATGTATAATGTATGATTCTATGTGATATTATGATGCTATGTAATTCCTCACATTCGTAACATATAACATTTATTAATAAATATATCTCCGTTTAGTATCTTGTATACTAAATATCACGCCCGCTAGAGTGAAAATAATTTTTGTGCCAAGACTTAAATTTTAGGTAAACCTCTACTGATAGTCGTCCAATTTCGCACAATAATATTCTCAGCTATTCATTTTACATTAAAAGCGATTTAATTTAAAAGAACAACTAATTACAGCTTCTAGATCGTTAATTAATTTTCCACTTTATCCTTACTAATAAAACGATTACAAAATGTTTTTTTATTAATTACAAAATATTTTTTTATTACAAATTTTTTTTTAAATTTAAATGTTTTTTTTTTTTTTTTATAACAAAATGTTTTTTTATTATATTTTTAACAGAAAGTAACATGTAAATAAATGATACAAAAAAAAACGAATATTTTATGATAATAAATTTTTATCTCCCTCTACCCACTCCTCTTACTCATGTCTGTTTTAATCAGAATTTAAATCTTTGAAGGGTATGCAATTGGCAATTGGGTTTTAATTTTTTTATTTAATTTTAAATATTGCGCGTCGACTGATGATGGTCATTAACGCTTTGAGTTTTAATATTTAAAAAATATAAGTGGGTCCACCAAACATTCGATATTGCATTACTAAATATATTATTTAATATGCTGTACATCAAATTACAAGATGTTATGTAATAGAATGTAATAAATAAATGTTTAAAAAAATATAAAAAAATATGCTGTTTTTCTTTAGAAAGTCTTATAAAATTTATTGTATAAAATTACATTTTACACCTGAATATTGTTTATAGTTATTTTGTTGCGTTAAAACGGATGTCTTTAAACTCCTTATCCC
This sequence comes from Oncopeltus fasciatus, assembly GCA_000696205.2. Taxonomy (NCBI): domain Eukaryota; kingdom Metazoa; phylum Arthropoda; class Insecta; order Hemiptera; family Lygaeidae; genus Oncopeltus; species Oncopeltus fasciatus. The sequence goes on along the minus strand of KZ808484.1, from coordinate 130,331 downwards.
ATGGGATTAATTTATCTATTAAATAACTCATCTTACAGTTTGTGATTAGGTGTTCCAATACCAAATTTTGTTTCATGATTTTAAAAATAGTGGACCTATACTGGCACTTTATATAAACTGGGGGACAAAAAAACCGGCGCACCTGGAATTTTACCCGAAAAATGCAATAAACATTTTTTTAACAGGTCAAAGGTCAGAATTTGCTCACCTTTATTTATTGTGATATATTCTGTTTGTTGTATACCAAGAATAAAGGGTAAAAAACACAACATGAGTGGGTAAAAAAATCTTTATTGAAAAAGAAAAGAAAAATGGTCACTTTTAGAAAAAAATAAACACACTCTAAACGAAAAATAACACTCTATTATTAAAAAATGTGAGTCATTAGTACCGAGTGTTGCCTCCCCTTGCTTGAATAACATCCCGGGTTCTTCTAGGCAAACTGCGAATCAGGTTGGCTACACGATTTTGAGGTATCTGATCCCATTCACGTACCAGAGCCGTCCTTAGCTCTTGGGGGTCACTTGGTGGGTTCTGTTGTCGCCGAATGGACGTTCCAAACTGGTCCCAAAGGTGTTCGATAGGGTTGAGGTCAGGGCTGCGAGCTGGCCACTCCAAAGTGCGGACGCCTACCTCATCCAGGTAGTCCCTTACAACGTGTGCGACGTGTGGCCGTGCATTATCATGCATAAAAAGGAAATTGGGTCCGATAAACGTGGCAAACGGTACCACATATTCCTCCAGAATGTCAGTCACATACGTATGTGCATTAAGCGTTGGCCTTCGGAACACATAGAGGTCTGTCTTAGCCTCTAAACAAATTCCACCCCAAACCATCACCGAGCCCCCTCCAAACTGCACTCTTCCCCTAATGTTGCACTGTGCATATCGCTCGCCTAATCTTCTCCACACTCGAACTCGGCCATCTGCACCGTACAGTTTAAACCTGGACTCGTCAGAAAAGAGAACAGAGGCCCAATCATCTTCTGTCCAGGCGGAATGTTCTCGACAAAAGTTGAGGCGAGCTGTTCGGTGCGCTGCGGTGAGCAGAGGGCCGGATGCGGGGACTCTGGAGTGGATATCGAGCTCTGCAAGCCTCGGTAGTCGGTGAGAGGTTTCAACTGCTGATTGAAAGCGATTTCTGAGGGCCTGGAGAGCAATGAAGCGATCATCAGCTGGGAGTGAGACCTCTGTCGTCAAAACCATTTTTAATGTTTTAAAATTATGAGTTTTCTCTTTAAGAAAGAAAGAAAAGAAGAAACGCCAATCAATGTGTTTCTGGAGATAAACTGAATTCAAAATTATGAATTATTCCTTTAAGAAAGAATGGAGAGATAAAGTCCTTCTTTCAGTTTATATCATTAATCCTAGAGAGGATTAAGACATTTGTTGTCAAAACATAAGGAATCGTACTCCCATTTGATCTGTCGTGCCAGTTATTACACCGCACACAAAAATAATTATTTAATCTGCATTTTTCAGGTAAAATTCCAGGTGCGCCGGTTTTTTTGTCCCCCAGTGTAT
>KZ808484.1:96553-116865 GCA_000696205.2 Oncopeltus fasciatus | reverse complement strand
ATATTTATAGTAATCAAATAAATAACAAAATATTTCATTGAATATAATTATACAATTCAAAATACTAAAACATATAAAATTGAGCAATTTATGATTTAGTAAATGTAATGCACAGTAATCTTGAAAAATGTATTTTGAATTTTAGATAAAGATTGTTATAGTTACATTTTAATGAAAAACTTCAGCAAAACCAATAAAAAATAAATGAATAAATAAATAATCAAAATCGCACATTTTGGAAAATATTTGGATATTATGAAATTTGGGCTTTGTATTTTATTCATTACAAAAATTCATTTATGGTAATCTAAATTAAATCCATTAAAACTAAGGGGGATGAAATAGGTTTAAAGTTTTGAAATTCTTCTAAAAGTCTTTTGTCTATATTTATTTAAAATATGTATTGTGTTCAATTAGTTGAAACTCAATATACTTTAAAGGAATGTATCATTATCCACAATATCTCATTATCCATGTTTTAACAAGCTCATCTAATCGATCTGACATAGGTAAATAAGTAGATAGAGAGATTTAATTTCCAAGAAGAAACACTTTCACAAAGGAATAAGGTAAATGAAGCATTACATTTTAGCTCAACAGATCAAGAGATATATATTCAACAATTAATTTGCATGTAATTTCCAAAATTAGTTGCCTAAGAATTATAATTATAATAATTGCAATAATAATTATTGTATTCTACCTATATATCTATGAATATGCAAATAACATCAAAATATAGTAAGAACCCAGCAAACTAACTCTCTTTTTTTTAAATCTCTTCCTGAACATACGTTTTTAGTCAAGAAACAAAAACGGAAACATAATACCTTAATTTTAAATTCGGTTTCTGTATTGGAAAAATAACGATCTCTCAACATTTGAAAAAACATTCATAAATATTTTTCCTAATTGCTTCTTTTCATTTAATTTTATTTATTAATAATGATAGAAAAACATAATTCAAGCAGATATTTTAAGGACCAAAATTTTTCCTGTGTCTCTAACAACGCTAACGAAAACAAATTTTTTTTTGTCAATCCGTAAACCCGCACTCTTACTTGACTGATTTTATCCATTAACAAAATTGACCAAGTTAAAACACCGAATTAGGTCTATTCATTTTAAAAATTATGAACGGTAGAGTGCGTACAGACAAATATTACATTTACACACACTCACATATACGTATTTATACAAATTTGAACGAACCACATATTTGCCTTCACACACAGTTTGTGCTAAGCTAGATTAATGGATAAAGTTTTATATATCCGGCATGGGCTCTGTACTACATTTTAATTACTTTTGTTTTTGGTGTTCTGCCATATCTCGCCCCCCCCCCGAGATTTTCTGGGGGGGGGTCTATTCCCGGAGGGGCCTACCCCAGTGCAATATGAAAAAAGTGGGATTTTACCAATCTATTGTGACGTCATCGTCCAAGTGCAGGTTAAAGCAGGAAGGTTTTCCCCGGTTTCCCCCTGAACCGGAACTATGCAATCACAATAATTATATCAGTTTCATGAAAAAGCACCTGTTTTGAAAACATCTGTTGCAATAAATACGTGAGAGGAGATACCTTATTCATATTTATGTACACATAGCATATTTCGTTGGTCTTAAAAGGAATTTGCTTTGCACGACCCAATGTCTGAAGTATTAATGAAGCTTTTGTATGTACTACTAGTTTTCTGTTGGGTAGTTGGGTACAAATCTTTTTGAGGATTCAAAACTCTCTCAATCCCATGGAAAGCTCGTCACGTAGGAGTGTAATCTAAGTAGATTTCCCATGTTACAATAAAAGATAAACATTGATAAGAGTAAATGAGGAAATTTAATTTACACGTTGGAGGGAACAATAAAAAGTGAATGTATGAGTTACTAATTTTGTTCTGGACTGGCCATAAGGGAAGAGTGGTCCAACCATAGTAATTACATTCGTAAATTTCTTCTTTAATAAGCGTTTTGATGTAAAATCTTATAGAACATAAACATTAGGAAATTAAATTTTACACCTATTATATCCTATAAACATTTTCGTAGCTCAAATAACAACGAAGACATAACGATTACAATTTTGGTGGTCTCTTGTAACTCCACTACTTAAAATTCAATTTAAATGAATATTTTCAAGGGCTACTCTAAAAAGCCTTAATACCAAATTCTATTTCCATATTTTAAAAATAAGATAACCTTTCCATAATTTGAAATTACATTCTTAAATATCTCATTATCCATTTCTTTAAATGTAATGGAGGAAAAAGTCCTGAAATGTTTAGAATAAAATACTGTCTATAAATGTTATTATTCTATACGTATTGTTTATTGTGTATTTTACACATTTAAACGTTATATAAAACAGAATTTTTTTTTTTTTTTGCAACTCTAAAATAATGGAGATATTAAAGTAATAAATTTTGGTCCTTTAATGTAACTCATGTGACGGTTTGCAAAAAAAGCAACATAAAAACTAAAATACTGAATTTATAAACAATTCATGAGAGGGAACAGAATAAAAAAATCTATCTATCCTCGCCAGGAATCGAACCTAGATCTCCTGCTATCCGGGCCGGTATGCTGACCGTTACACCACAAGGACTAGCTAGATATCCCATTAAATTCCCTCTACATTAGCGAGAGCCTAACTTACGAGAAAGACGAGAACTTCGTCTTAAACGCGAAGTAGCTGACATTGTCATACATTTTATCGGCTCTCGTCATTTACTTTATTAAATTTTAATTTTTAAATATTTTATTTTGGTTGTGGTTTTTTATCCCACGTAAATTATAAACAATTCATGAGAGGGAACAGAATAAAAAAATCTATCTGTCCTCACCAGGAATCGAACCTGGATCTCCTGCTATCCGGGCCGGTATGCTGACCGTTACACCACAAGGACTAGCTAGATATCATTAAATTCCCTCTACATTAGCGAGAACCTAACTTACGAGAAAGACGAGTTAACCTTGTGGTGTAACGGTCAGCATACCGGCCCGGATAGCAGGAGATCCAGGTTCGATTCCTGGCGAGGACAGATAGATTTTTTTATTCTGTTCCCTCTCATGAATTGTTTATAATTTACGTGGGATAAAAAACCACAACCAAAATAAAATATTTATAAATACTGAATTTAGTTTAATTAATCTAAAGGGTTATTATGACTACCAATGAATATAGAACTATCTAACTAAACTAATATGATAGTTTTAGTTTAATTATTTTAAAAATCTCACGCTAGAGCTCATACACTTAGTATATATATAAATTTTAACGGACCGTATTTTTAGCTTCTGAATAAGTGAAGATCCATTTAAAAGTCGCGTCATGGTACTGACGTGAAGAGATATTTTGATTTCCAGCTTGGGCAATATTTGCCAATATTGGTTTGGAAAGTGGGTAAGTGATTTGAGGCCATTGCTAATTTGGCTTGGCAGTTGACGCTTTCCTGTGTACCAGGTATCTGGGTCAGCCTTGGCTAGAATCCGAGCTAATAATCTTCCGTAGTGCCAGCCAGTGTTCTCGACTAATGGACAATTCCTGACACGTGCCGGACTGGGGGTTTGGGATTGTGTGTTGGAACACCTCGGCAATCTTCCACGATATGGGATCCATGAGCTCGCATCATAACAAGTGATTTTTCTCTTAATATCATAAATAAATCCTTATTGACTAAAAACTGAGAAAAAATATGTCTTTCATTTTATTTTTATTTATTGATGATTGCTTTTATTATACCTCCCATGAAAAACTTAGAGTCAAGAAGCGAGGAGCTATTTAAAGCTTATTCTAAGCATCTATGGAACTGAGAGAGCTTTTATTTCTTACAAAAGTTTAACCTGAGAGGGATTCGAACCTACAATGCCTGAGATTTGACTCAGTCCTGAACGGCTCATCTCTCTCCAATATTTTAATTTTAGCCCTTTTTAAGTACTCTTCATTTTATTTTTAACACAAAACCAATATAGCTATTTTTCTTAAGGATGTTGAATTTATATACAGAATATAGCTTTTATCTATCAAGAGGTAAGACGTATAGAGGTGGTAACAAAATGGTGGTAACCCACACAACCATCAATGACATGGAGAATTGAGGAGACGCAAATTCATCGAAAAGTTTATTTAGAATATTTTTTTCCATGATTATTGCGGTAGACTTATATATATTTTTTATCGTTATACCAAACCAATGCACAATACACGGTACTTGGAGTTAAACTTAGATAAAGTTTAACTTCTTGATAAAAGTATGTAGCCATGTAAATAATACTCAGGTTTGTTACATAGGAGCAAATTAAGCTTGTATTGAATGTTTCAGTAAATATTGCTTTTTATAAGAGTATTGAATAATTTGTTCTTGCGATATAAGGAAAGAATGAGAATAAGATATAACTAAGGCTCTCCAATAGAGGTAATACAGTAGGTAGCACTCAACCTTCCTAGTACATTTTTAAATATCTGCTATAATAATAAGCGTTTTTCATTACAATATTATATTATAACATTATAAAATCAAATTTTCCTCCTATTATGGTATATAATTTTTGTCATTAAAATAATGATTACCAATGTATTGACAATTAATTGAATACATTCAGGGATATACATTAGATAACCTAAATACTGAACCATGTTTTTATTTTGAAATCAACAGGCTTTGGCCAAACCTTTAAGATATATTAAAGTTTAAGTTACATTTCTATATTTTCCTAATTTCCTGAAAAGTTTTAAATATTCATATAATTACATTTTCCTTCAAATTTGCTCCGTAATTCTTTTGGAACTCTTACAGTAATGAAGATATTGAAGATAAATATTTGGTCAGCCCACTCGATAAATTCATTTTAAAATAAGTTGGTCAATATATTCTTGTTGATATTTAAAAAATTTTCCCTCACACAGGTGCAAGAACATTTAAGCTGATTTACGTGATTTGGCCTCTAGGGATATAAAAACCTCCCCCCCCCCCCCCCCCCCCCCCTCCCTTTCACTCGACCAATTACAGACGTTCTTCCATTCTTAAATAATATAAATGGTTTAAGGAATGATTTTTTATTTATTTATTTTTTAGCGGGGTAGATTTCCTCATAAAAAAATTGTAGCTATTTGTAATATCTTTATAATATTAAGAACTATGCTTTTTTTCTAATAATACAAAATTGTTTTTGACATTAACAAGTTCCACATATTTGGATAGGTGTAATTAAGTACCGTTCAATATATTAGGAATATGGAAAGTACGTGTGGCTAACGGATATCTCTAGATTAAATATTTAATTGATTCCATCCAATTATTTCTGATGGAATTGACAGCTGTTTTGACAGTTGGCCAGTGGAAGCCACCAGACTGCGCTAGTTGCCTTGGACGAGAGCAGGAATCCCGGATAAAGGCGTGGTCTAGTGCCTTGATCTCTGAACCCGGGAGAGGCGACTTCCCTGGCCGAGGACATCTGGTGTGCACCTATCTACAGACACATACACTTTCCCATAAGGTTCCCATACAAGACTGTTACTGAATTCTCATCCCCTTCGACTGAGGGGGGTTAATTCAGCTATTAACAGAAAGAGGCAAGATTTAAGAGTTCCTTAAGCTAGAGTACGAAAAAAACTCTCTCTCTCTCTCTCTCTCTCTCTCTCTCTCACTATATTAAGGGTGGTGGGAGNTCTCGTCTTCATGATATATATACTAATTTAATTCATTCATTTCAATAGTAATAAAAAATGTTTGATATAGAAGTACAATGATAAATATAATGGTCACAGAACGGCAGCTATCAACCTTGAGGAACTCCCAATAACATACAAAGAATAAGGCCAATGTCTAGAGAGCACATACATATTTATAGGAATGATCTTAGGAGTGACCCACCGGTATGGCGTCACTTCTATTTTCCAATAACGAAATTGCTACCTTGCCCCTAGCACATTCTGGTTGGGTTGCTGATAACCGTACAAAAACACTAGCCCCATATGACGTCTGCAGGATACTTAGGTATAATAGTCCCTGCCTTAAACAGCAGTGGGGCGTTCGGTCATAGCCGAAAGCAAACCAACACCAAGTCAGGCATATGAGGTGTGTCCCGATTCGGGAGTCATTTTTTTTAGGATCATGAACCTAATTTTCAAACAATAATATAAAAAATAAATGTAAAAAAAAAGGCTTTTAAAATATTAAAATGTTATTAAAAAAAAGGTTATAATATTTTTAAGATATTAAAATATCCAATTAAAAATTAAAATGTCCTTTAGCAAAATCTTCTATTGAAATAATGGAAGAACAAAACTTTTCTTACCAATTTCCCCCAACCAAATTTACTTAAAATAAGAAAGAATTGTTTTCAAAATAGGCTTTCATTTATTTAATAAACTTGATTGTACAAATATATATATGAGTTAAATTAAGGGTTATTATTTTAAAATAGCTATAACTTTCAGGCAGTTACACTTTTCGCCCTTAAAATTTATCTGTCTGGATACAAATATAAATTAATTGCTCTTATATTTTTCGTTATCTCTCCAACCTTTAAACCTTAAATTGATCATTTTAAATATAGTAAATGTGTAATAAATAAGCTAGGTATAATTATAAATTATTGAAAAATGATTTGTAGATATACCTGAATAGGAACATGACAATTTACTCTTTCTAATTATAAATTATTTCATCACGTATTCCCCTATTGATAAAAATTTCATTTTTTTAAAAATTAGGTTTAGGGTACAACAAAACATAAAAAATATTTAAAAAAATAACTTAATTGAGAATATTTTAATCTGTGGCAAAATATTTCTTCTCTTTTCCTATAAGTTGGAGTAAGTACAGTATACGGGAATCACTGAAGCTTGAAAATAACCAGGAATATACGTGAAAATAAAAATACAAAACGAGATGGAAATAATGTTCATTGTATAACTTATAACAAATAATTGATTGTTTTGATTGCGTTATTATATTTTCTCATTTCTTATTCTGATTATCATTGAATAACAGTTGGGAGTTGAGTATAATTTTCAAAGGAAAACTACACTTATGAAGGTTGTATTCCTACCTTGAGATATAATAACAGCTAATAGGAATACCTTCATGAGACAACAGTATAAGGATTTCTTTATAACCCCAGAGGTTTTCCTTCGTGTTCATGTCGTCATATTAAATATTGAAATAAACTGCCTTCAGAAAACGTCCGTACAAAATTATATCAGATCCTAGAGGCATTGTATTTAAAATAGAGAGAATCCTTAGGAATTGAAGCACAGTATTTTTTTTTTTCTAAAGCTTAAGATTCAGTGCAGGTTAGGTGAGTTATTGAGTAATTATTTTTTTTTTTTCATTGAGTAACAAGATGTCCTACCAAAATTTCAGTATTACATTCTTATTTGTAGAAATGTCTACATTAAGGAATGTGCACATTTCTTATTTCTCTCAGAAATAACTTAAATTTTCCCTACAAGCCAAAAAGTAATTCAGAAGAATATATTAACCCGCTAAAGCAGACACTAGTCCAACCTACAGATGAAGATGTCCAATTAAGTAATATTTTTCCAGTTACTCATAACTTATTTTTTACTTTAATCAGTAAATTTTAGCATTAAAATCTATAAATATTCTATAGGAAATATATTTACAACATTATTTTATATAAAAAAAATGTATGTATATACATAAATATTGCTCAATACGTAAAATTGTTCAAAATGTTTGAAATAGAATTTTAAAAATTCTATATTGAGCATATATGTATACTATAACATGTAACATGTATACCATATTGAGTAGTATATATAATATGTATACTATATTGAGTATGAGATAAATTATCACTATAATGAGATAAACTGCTTGCTTAATTTCGAAATTTTTTTAAACAATTTTTAAAATTCTACTTCAAACATTTTTAGCTATTTTACGTATAAGGCAATATTACTAATTTATACTACTTTTTGTTGTTGTTAATAAATAAAATATATTAACAATTAATTATTGTTAATCTTTATTTTTTTAATAATACTTTTTTCCACTCTGATACGATTTACATGATCCTTTAATTTCCTAGGTTGGAAATCTTCAGTGTCCAACAAAGATTTGGTGAAAACCAATCAACAATTGACTTGACATGAAGTGGGCACGAAATAATTTATTCAAATGGAGAGTGGATTTTTGTTGGGCTTCGGTCAAGGTAGATCCAAAAAAAAAAAAATTAACAAATGCGTATTTTTTTAAAAGATTATCTGCCAACGTTTCGGCTTACATTGTAAGCCATCTTCAGGGCTATCATGAAGACGAGAGAGAGGACGTCCTGTCCCTGAGTTCACATTTCCATGACTGCAATGGAAATGTGAACTTAGGGACAGGATGTCCTCTCTCTCGTCTTCATGATAGACAGTCCTAAAGATGGCTTAGAATGTAAGCCGAAACGTTGGATTTTTAGGCAGATAATCTTTTAAAAAAATACACTTTTTTTAAAATTTGTATCTGTTTGGATCGACCTTGACGGAACCCCAACAAAAATCATCTAATAACGAAATAATTTATATATATATATGAACTATATTGAACTTTTGAGTTTTATATTTGAAGCCTAAAGTCAAAATCATCATTTAGTGGTGCCCTAGATGGTTTTTCAGCTGCATAACAACTATCTTTAGGAACACAATGCTGAGTGCTTACCTTCTTAGACACACAAACGCACATATTGTATAAAGGATATAAATCCATACCCCTTAAAGGCCACTATTCAAATATCCACCCTTTTGACAGGGGTTGTTCTCTACCGGATCGAAGTAATTATGGGTGTTCCGGTGGTTAGCGTTATCGCTTTCTTCTTCCTCCGTCTGGGGATAAGTGGGTTTGGCGGCCAGGATCGCATCTGGAGCGTACCGAACTCCAGCAGAAGACCTGGACAGGTAACTACGAGATTGGGGGAGGGGGAGGGGCAAACATGTCTGCTCACAATCGGGAGCAAGGTACTCATGAGTTAGTGTAAGCAGGAAATCACACCTAGCCTCTGCGTGATCCGACTGTGGGAATTATATCACAATAAGGATATAACATTTCGGCGGTAAAAGTAAAAGTACTTCTAAGTACGTAGCATGCATTGTCTAACCTTTCTCCATGGGTGTTTATATGTAAGATATTCTGCCCTCAAGAACTCAATAACAACTGGAAAGAATGTTTCACTTCACACACGTTCCATCCTCTAATGCCTATCGTTTCTTAATCGACCTCATACAAATGTCCAAACAAGCAGACACTCCATCAGGCAAGAGCTGGAGTAAAAAAAAGTTTGCGTTTTGGGCAGGATGCTTTCCTGGATTTGGTGTTCGTCATGCTTACGTCACTATTCCTGTCATATATGGTAATTTAAATATTAACATCAAAGACCCCTAACGTATATATATATATAAACTATGATGTCTTACCAAAACATTAAATAATTAGATTTAGTTATTTAACATTTTTGGGGGAGAAGTCAAACTATTCATGACTTCATGATGTAGCTGAAGAAAATTTTTAACAGATCTTTACGGATTATTCATTGGAGAAGTCAAAAATATACGTTTAAAAAGTCCGTTTTATATGTATTTGTCCATATGAACTCTAGCTCCTTGAATTTCCAAATAATGAAAATGAAAACGGTATTAAAGCTTTTTTATTTGGGGTGGGGGAGTTTAGAGGGTGACCAAAGTTTAAAGCTATTTTGGATATTATGGTTACAAAAAATATAATAACTCATCACATTTATATTTTGTAACAATTTAAAAAAAAAAATATTTTAACGAAGATATTAAAGAATGATGCTATGAGTGTTGGGGAAGTATTTTTATTTTTTATTTATACCAACTAAATTCCGTAATTAAGCTTTTTTATAATACGAATTGTTAAATAAATTCATTTTTGGTTCAAATCTGATGGGATAAAGAGAGGTTTTAGAGGAAACCCAAAATTTATAATTTTATTACTTTTTGCACTTACTTGAGTGATAAAATAAGTTTATATTCTATGACATTTTTTCTGAAAACGCTTATTTAGAAAGAAATGTAGGAATGTAACTACGGTGGTTAAGTTTTCCCTCCCGCTTCCCAGTCAGTCTAAAGCAAATCTTATCTCCCTGAGCTTGTTAGGTAAACATTCTTTACACCTATTTGTAAAGAAAAGTGTACATATATCACGCCGGCCCTTTTGGCTGAGTTTTTATATTTATATATTTTGTAGACATTTTGTGCTCAAAGAGACGAATATGTGTGTGTCTGGTACGTAAGAGAGCTGATTACTTAGCTCACTGAGAAGAAATGCCTGAACGCAACGAAAACAAACATCCTTCTGTACGGAGTTGATCAATAACGCCTCCGGCCATTTAAGAAGAATATCTTGGTAAATACTTCGGTCCCTTTAAAAATTTTAATGACTTGTTTTCAGAAAAATAAAAAGAAAGAAATTAAAACCATTCTTGTTTAAATTAATTTATACTTGGTGTGCTTTATATATAAGTATTTTGGATAAACTGCTTACACTAAGATAAAATTAAATGTCCCTATAGTAATCTGTCTTGATAAGCAGAAGAAACTAAGATAATTATAAGAGCAAATGCGATAAATTAGAATTAAAATTGTACCACAAAATACGGCCAGCTAGTCTATTTTTTTAAATTAAAGTTTTATTTATTTATTACATTTTGTTAAATTAAAACAATTTGTAATTTGATCACCACAATGAATTTAAAAAAAATTGACATTCATTATCAATTACATGAGGAGAGAAGGTGACCAATGACACCACTCTCAAACTAGTCTATTTAAAGAATAACAATCAATTGCACTTTTAGAATAAATTCTTTTAAAATAATCCCAATATAAAAAGTAAAATAGAATGTAAATATTTTCGAAGAGTAGCATATTCATTTTGCGACCACTATGTGAGGTCACTGCACTAAATCTGCCTATGTCTTACTTATATCCCCATTGAATCCCCATATTTACCGTCAACAATGTATGACGTCACTAGATAGTCATGAACTAGAGGTAGGACTACGTTGAGATGTTGTTCTATGATTGATGAATTTCAATCGATTACCAGAGTGATTCAACATTCAGTGAATGTTCAATGACCTCAAGGAGTTCTCCTAAGAAGTTTAAATTGAATATGATAATCGAAGCTACATCATCTTTTGATGATCGCGAGTTCAACCATGATGTAAAATTCTATTAATTCAGTATTATTCAACATTTCCTTTATTTTATTAATACAGAATTATCAGGAATTCGGTCTTGGTAGTTTAAGAATTAAAAACTAATTTGTAACCAAAAAAGTTTTTATTTTAGTCAACGTTTCGGCCTGAATTTTAGGGTTAAACATGAAATAGAAACACAAAAAATAATATAGAAATTTGTCATAATCTGACAAAGATTAAGTAAATGAAAATATAAAAAACTGTGAGCAATTGACTACATACAGAACATTTTTTTTCTTTTGTAGATAATTATTTACCTTCTTAACGATAGTCTCTTCTGGAGGAATTATATATTTTTTAATACTATGCATGCATGTATATAATTTATATGTGACATTATGAAATAACTTTATTGGAAATATAGTTTTCTAGTTTAAAAAAAAAAAAAAATAATAAATGAAAACTAACAAAATAAATCAGACATAATAAGGAGTGATCGTTTCTCAACTGAAACATAATTTTTGATAAAATAGAAATTAATTTTAAAGGAAACAATTCAGTGATTCATTAAGAATTATAAACTTTATTTTTCCAGGAGACATGTATATCTGTTTATAGCTTTCTTGGAATTGATCTACATTAGATTCGTTGAAAAGAATTTCATAAAGCAGAATTATTTAAAAAATAAATAAAAATAATATGAATCAGTCCCACTTGAGGCATTTACGATTTTATTGTAAGGCTATTATTGTCAAACTGATTTATTTCTCAAATTTAGGAAGATCATTAAAGTAGATAATGAAGAATAGTGAGCGAGTGATCCTTGTTGAACACCATTTTTATCATCTTTTTTAAATTAGATATCATGCCATTGGTTTCTATTTTAATAGTACATTTTCCGCAAGACGTTCCGAATGAGCTCTATGGTCTCTAAGCACTATGGTACGTTAAGCCTTTCCTTTATTACTGATTTTTAGCTGACTAACTATAGGGTTTGAGGAAATTTTGGAATGACTATTAGTATAAGTAAGTTAGAATAGAGACGACATACATCCATGTGGAACTCCTTTTCTTTTCTTTTTCTTTTAATTCCCAGCACATAACTGATCATTGCTTTCCACTTTCCTATATCTATTTTATTCATAATACTTATTGGGTTTCCATTGAATGTACGCCTGATTGAATCGAACACTATTGCAACACTATCACACGTACTTAATTAAGAAGTCCGCTTTGGAATACATAATCTAAATTACCTTTTAATTGTCTGAGCAAAACTCTCGACGTTCCCAGAAAAGTAAGAGGCCATCGTCTTCGCGAAAGGAAAAGCCGGGGTTCGTTCCCGAGAGGTTCGCACAGTTTCACTTTCGCTCTCGAGGAGATCGACTCTTGGGAGTGCCCTGGGAACCACATCCCCCTAATTACAATGGTTCTGCTGAGAGATGAGCTGGCGGGACATCGTTTTGTCCCGGGCACCGAAAAGCGATGGAACCCATCAGCACGTACGTAACGTACGCTAACGTAACGCTTCTCGGAGCCGACCTCGTGTGATCAGTTCAGATGGGAGTATTGCATTCGAAAGGATAGTTCCGAAAGAATTAAAATAAATGCATCAAAATAATTGGGTGTAATTTAATCTATATATGTCGATAGTTCGAATTACAATGTAATCCATCATCAAATTTAATATAAATTTCCAAACTATATAATTTAAGAGAAAACAAAAAATACCATTAAAGAAGGTCTAAAAAAATGACTGTTAAGTCGATTAATTGATGAATATTTCTTGTCATCCTTTATTTTCAGGGAAGTGAAATCCCGAATTTATGTTCCATCCATTGACATTTCAGATTATCAATTTAAATAACATTAGTCCAAATTTTGCGACATCTAGAGTATACAATAAAAAATGTACGGTTTCAGCGAATCCCCACTCCTAAATGTTATATTTCGCGGGATAACTTCTGAATTATTTCATTTATCATTAAACAAATTTGTGTAGAGTTGCATTATAGATATTACGCCTGCTACATCGAAAAATATATGTTTTGCAAATACTTGACATTATAGGTAATTCCTCACTCTTATTCGTCCGATTTCACTCAATAACTAACTTATCCTTTCGTTTTGTATTTAAAAGATACATAACGCTTATATCTAATACGCTAATCGAGAAATCGAGAAAAAAAACAAACAATAAAATTTAGAACGACTGATAATCATATATATTTAGCAACTATAATTTTCGTTATCTAATATGTAAGATTAGAAGAAAAACATGTCATGTGAAAAATTTCAACATCCCATTCCTTGAGGAATCGATGCAGCATCAGTATAGTTATTCATCAAAGTATTTGTAATCTATATGCTGTAACCGCTAACTCCAAAAAGGTTAAGTTTGTGTGAACATTTTTTAATTTATATTTATTCTTTGCTTATTAAAAATACATAATTGGAAAAAAAAATAACAGCAATTTACAAGGAATTAAGCATTAGACACAGAGAACGCTTTAGAGAATATAAATAAATATATAAATAAATAAATATAAATAAATTAATATATATATATATAGGAGGTGAGACTAGATTCTATGCGAGCAGCAGTTTTACGGCCTACGTTTCATGTGTGCATGATAGCAGGGGAGGAAATGGAGTAGCCACACGGCATTTTAAAATTTACTCCAGCGGTGGTATGCACTTTGTATTCATTGCTACGTTCGAAACGTTCGGAGATTTCAAAATTTAAAACGGATATTTGTGTGCACAGAATAAACAAATGTTGCGTTGCAATACTAAACATGAGTAAGAGTAAATTTTTTTCATGTACACGACTGATGCAAATTTTAATTAATATTCTGATCGTAACATTTCTTATACGAACAATTATTAGACTCACGTTAATACATTTTCCAAAATGAGCTATAAAAAGATTAGACATTAATTAGAAAAAAAGTTCTGAATTATTTTTAAATCTTTCAAAATAAAATTGTTACACTCATCTTATTTGGAAAGACCAGAAGAATTTTGATGTCCTTTTAGCAAGAAAATCCAACAATTACCAGAGATAGCTACACATGAGTGATTTAGTGATTGGAGGGGATGGGGTGACACTGGTATATCATCAATTGAGATGATGTATCGCGTTCTACGCGCCCTTTAAAAGAGCTTTGGCGCCGAAATAAAGCTTATGGTCGCAAGCCCATGCTGAAAGTGGACAGCTGTCGCACATCTGCTGTAAGATATTAGAAGAGGTTCCAACAGATAGCAATGCCATTGATGCATGCATATGAATGCCACATTTTATTAGACATAATACTGAGTAATACAAAGAAGAATAAGCTTAATTGGAAAGAATTATATCTACTGTTGTCATTTATTATAGGGAATTGCATTCGTAAAATCATATTGTAATGATTGTAAAACGAATTCAATTGTTCTATATTTTAAAAAATTCTGCTTTAATTATTTATTNTATGTATATATTAGATAAAAAAATGTAAGGAATGAAATATTTATCATAAAATATAGTATTTAATTTATATGACGGTAAAATTAATTGAAAAAGTAATAATTTACGAGTTTTTAGAATTTTAAGTAAAAAATAACAAGGTAACGTGATAATTATAAATTTCCTCAGGGTGGATATAGAGGATACAAATACATACTCCATGTGACGTCACAGATAGCATGTTGTCATTTAATTTACGGTCAAATTTATTGACGCACTGTAACGCGTTCGAAAGGTCAAGTTTTGCACAAAAGTGCTCATGACAAATTTTTCTATGAAATTACATGCTAACCACAACATTTTTTTTTTAAGAGTAGAGTAAGGCAAATTCTGTATCAAATATTTTTAGTCAAGTCTGATTGTGACATATTGTACGATCACGGCCTTCTAGATTTTTCCCTGAGGTGAATGTGTGATTTACAGTATTTATTGAGACAAGGCATTACCCAAACAGCGTGTCACCTGTGTTTCGGAAGTAGCAGCTTTCGACAACGGCCATGTGTCACCACCTGGTAATAGTTCACCGCGGTGGCAATCCTGCGGCCGGACGCGGCGGTTGGGCCTCGAACCGGTCTTTTGCGACACACACAACTCCCTAGCCTAGCGGGATTACTCAACGATCAAGAATTGCCTAATTATAGAACTTTCAACCGAAGACATGGCAATTCTCCGTTAACTGAATACCCTTTAGCGAAAAAACCATTATAATTGTGGTAATTTATACCTATTTCTCACACTGTTCTCTCATCAATAATTTTGTGTACTCTTTAGCAATTGGGCAATCCCAGCCAGCAAACAAATCCTGTAATAATATGTAAGTAATGAAATAGTTTCCATTTCTAGCTACTTTTTCCAGTTATTATTTTGTAAAATAAATATTAATTATCTAATCCACTTGCAAAAATAGCCCTGCCTTCTAGCGAAATTTACGATTTTTCGACGAAGTCTAATAAAATATAAAAATTGTATCCACCATGCATGAAATTCCGTATAAGATTAAACCAGAATTTGATTCTATTTTAGAATTAGATTATTTTTGATCTGACAATGTACCTAATTAAAAATACACACAAAACAATAACGCTTTAGGAGTTTAAAATATTGTCAAAACTTCAAAGTTTCCACAATCGTTAAACAGTAACACCAATCAATTTACCATTTTTTTTGTCGCATATCTATCTGTTGATCTTCTTTTACTCGATCGTAACAAATGTTAAATAAAGTGCAGTAAAATATTGTAAATGACAGACAGAAAACCACTAGATACATTTTTATGGCATTTGTAAGTTAGAATTTAGTTTGAGTGTACCTCTGTAAAGTTACTTATTTAATATAAGCTTTATAAATTAGATTTAGGATGGCCAATTCTGGGTGAACCTTTAAATTGTAATTATCAATATTTTTAAGTTGTCTATCTTCTTGAATTTCTGAATTTAATATGATATTCATAAACACCCCGAACATTTCACGTTAATGACCTCAAAAAAAAAACCCCCCCAAAAAAAACCTGAGGATAGGTTTACGGATAGACAACATCAAATAATATTTATTTTAAGATTGTGAATTCAAAAACTTTCTCATAATCTTATATGTATGACTGGCTGTAGGCATTTCGATTTTTGTATTTTCACTTTAAAAAGAGAAAAACTGCTTCATAGTATCAATTTTATTTTATTATTCACAGTATCTGCAAAAGTAGTAATAAAAGGCACCTGCTTTCAGGTTTCACTTACTTTAGGCTGTTGTACAAATGTCCAGAAACTATAAATTTGGCAGTTACCTGTGAAAGAAAAAAAAAGTCAATATTATGTCACTGTCGAAATTTAATAAATAAAAATACCCTTTAAAATGAAGCTTAATCATATACATGTAGGTCTATACTCATTGGAATTTAGACGTTATGTAAAACCGTAAACAGCAGAATATATATATATATAAGGAACAAGAATAGGTGGGATATAGAGTGCAGTGCACACACAAAAAGAAAAAATCACAAGGAGTAAAATGTTCGGAGATCTCTCGCCCTTCGTCTGTGAGGAGTGAAGAGATAGGTGTTACGAAAAGGTCACAAAGGAAGGGGAAGGCGATTGGGATTTTCCTAATCCTATTGTTGACAATTTATGCCAGCTCTTAAAGTGTCTTTGAGAATGTGGATATAGGCGCACTCTCTTGTCTACATTTGCAAATCTGAAGCCGAATCAGGAAGTTGTTCAATCACATGAACTTGGAAAACGTCATTAAAACTCATTAAATGACTCTGAGCATGCCTTGCTATGTGAAGAAGGGACTGTGGTTCTGAACAGGATGCTCTGTAATTATTAATTTTGAGATTTAGGGGCATAGTACATTTTCCTACGTAAAAAGCAGGACAAAAACTGCATTGAAGCAGGTATACACAATTTTTTGATGTGCATGTTGATGAGGATTGGATCTTATATGTCAAGTGGTTGTTGGCACTGGGGAACATGTTGCCAGTTTTTGTAATTGGATAGGAAATGCATCTGCTTTTGTTACAAGGCCAAGTATCTTGTTTTGGTAGGTTTGAGAGGGTCAAACCCCTGTTTTTTATTAGTATCAGTTATAACATATTATAGTTTGTATAGATGTTTCATATACACACACATATATATATATGTGTGTCAAAAAACCTTTGACGTAGGGGGAGATAGTATACAAGAGTAAGCGTTATACAGCATTAGAAATGAATTCAAAATCCTCAAATACAAGTGCCCGAATAGATCTCTATCTGTTATGTGTTTGTAAGGTTAATTCCTCCAGAGCTGTTTTGTATTCCAAAGAGATATGTAACAAAAATAAAATAAATAGTAATTGACATTTTATCTCATCACGTTCATCAAAGATGTCTAATTATTTTAATTTGTAGGGCGTGCACAAGAGCTATCATGATTTATCTCTTGCTGGCAGAAGTGTTTCTTTGTTTATCAGATGAAAGAAAACAAACATTACCTTCCCTAATTCTTTAAGATAAGACAGATTATGGC
This sequence comes from Oncopeltus fasciatus, assembly GCA_000696205.2. Classification (NCBI taxonomy): domain Eukaryota; kingdom Metazoa; phylum Arthropoda; class Insecta; order Hemiptera; family Lygaeidae; genus Oncopeltus; species Oncopeltus fasciatus. The sequence continues at coordinate 99,189 of KZ808484.1, read as the reverse complement.
TGACACTCGACAGAGGATTACATTTGTTTTTGTTTGTTTCTTGACAAGCAGACTTCATCAGTACTTTTCAACTATATGTAGAAACGTTTCGATTTATGCATTTTGGTTAACTATTTTCAATATTCTAATCTTATATATATATNAAAAAATTTTTTATCATATCAAGAAAGATATTTAAGAATGTTATTTAGACTGTCCCTCATTTTTTTAAATATAGAAACCAAATTTACTGCCTTGGCAATTTCTAGCAAACCGTTATGAGAATTTCGTTTAGTGAAAATTGGATGAGATAAGTGAGAAAGGGTTTACAATGAGCCTAAAATTTTGGTAAGTCCAAAATTTATAATAGTGATAGCTTCGATTTCGATAACGTATTATGTGTAAAATGTAATTATATAACTTTTATGTTCTATGTAACTTGGTCAAAAAAAGCTTACTAAGTAAGAAATTTACAAATGTAAGTTTAACAATTGGATATTGCTACCCCTACTCAATCATTCCGGCCATTTTGGTGTAAAGCTTAGTAGTCTCACCCATAACACCTTTGGTTTTCGTAAATTAAAATTCATCATTTTCTCTTATATATACTCATCTTAAGTAGGCATAGGAAGTCTCTTTAGATGACGCAGCATCGGTGTAACAAATTTATTTTCGAATAATTTCCTTGAATTATCATTATTGATTGTTTTTATTTTGAATTTAATTCTACGTGGATCTATGCAAACAGTATGTTATTTACAAGAATAACAGGAATTGTTGTATATGACATACTCTCACACCAACCCTCTCCACCACTCCTCCGAACATGTTAGGGCTGAAGAACAAGAATGAGTTCAGGGCATTACATTTCAAGTAAAGACTCCATTTTTATTTTTTCCATGATTGCTGTACTTACTTTTACTGGAGTAAGAATACTTTCTCCCAAAGAGATACAGAACGTATTTTTCATTCGTGAGAGCTATTGTGAGCTGAGAACTCCGAGAAGTGGAACTCCCTAGAGAATTACTACATGTTTTTTTTTTGTAACTATATGTCTATTTTTATTTATTTTCTAAAAAATTGTTGATTGAAATTGTAGGGTTAACCTTGATCGAACCCCAACATAAAACATCAACCAATAATCTCTATTTGTGAGATTTTTTATTTTTATATTATAGTGCGCATCAACTGCTGATGGTCATTTGTGCTAGACTTGTATTGTAATAAATCTTATCCTTTGTTTTTTTCAAACGAATAAATAATAATAATAATCCTTTAATCAAGTATATAACATTTGTATTATATGAATATTTAGGAAAACGTATATTAAGAAAGATTTCAAAAGGAAGAATTTAATAGACCATAATTTATAATCGTATTATCATCGTTTTTATTTGACTTAAGAAAATGTTTATAGAACATAATAGGAGTTAAATAAAATTTTGTAAAGTTTTCACTGACATTTATAAGAAATTCGCTTGCTAAGGAAGACATTTAAGGGTGTGTGTTTTCCTCACTCTTCCTTGAGCAAAATGGTAGTAACTTATATATTCGTTATCATACCTTATATTCTCCGTCTTCATTGGGCCAATGAAGACGGAGAATATAAGGTATGAGAGTTCTATATTCATTGGTGGTAGAAATAATAACCCTTTAGATAATTTATATATTCGTTGTTCACTCCGGCTGTCGTCATTTACTCTTCCTTACACGCATCTTCAATGAGACATGGGAAATCTGTACTGGGTGACGCGGCCCCTGCGTGAAGGGCTGTTATCTTCTGTGATACACCCCGTATATACGCCCCTTCCTAGAGGGAGGATTAGGGAAGACCCCGTTTGAAGGGGTGTGTCACAGGGATAGGAAATAGGTCGGATGGCACCTGCCCCCACCACCTGCCGTTATCCTGGCAAATTGCAGGTCTGCCTAATCACATGTCCTTACTCGTCGTGCGGTATATCCCCGGGGTGTAATTCCCTAACTCTCCAGGCACGCCCTCCTGGCTATTTCTCCTTCGGGATAGGTCCTTCTTCTTCCAGATCTTCCGTGGGCTCTTTAGTAAAAGCTTGTCCTGAGCCATGGATATTTAGAATGGGATGGCAACCTGTAGATAGTTCTCCCTCCATGACCCTAAGTGGTTGAATATCAGGGAAAAAAGAAAAAAAAAATCCTTTAATCTTCTACTATTGTATTTAAGTTCACATGTGGAGATTTATCCTAAGTCTGCCATTTTCTAAGTGAAATCTCGATAATTCACCCTCCAGTCATTTACTAAATTCTAAGATGAAACAATTCATTTATTGAAATACATAAGAGTATTATATACATAAGAGTCCATGTCGTATTATATTGAGATCATAAATGCAATATATTAAGTAAAATATACAAAATTTAGTTCATATTATTCTAGAAGGAATAAGTAGGGTTGATTTTAAATAATGTTAGTTAGTGGGACATGGAATATTTAGAGAGTTGTTAGTGTGAGGTAAATATAAATCAGAGCAATGAACGTAAAAAGAACGACCAGTAAACCTAGCTCTGTCCTGGCTGGAATGGAAAGTGCGAAAACGTAGTGGTATATGTAAAAATTTTCTTTATTAGCGGTTTCCCTAAAAATGTTATAAAAAATAATTTTTAATTTAATTTGTATTTTTTGG
>KZ808484.1:77876-91640 GCA_000696205.2 Oncopeltus fasciatus | reverse complement strand
TATATATATACTTGTACTTCTCTCTGTACAATTACGTATCAGGAACTGTTAACATCATCGATCATATATATATATATATATGATCATATGTATGTCTGGATCGGTTACACAGCTCCTCTTGATGGCATTACAGCATGCTGGATAACTCACAGTTTCCTCTTGGACTTCGCCCCAAGTATGTCACTGACTCCAGCTCCAGCTCCAGCCTAAGTAACACCTGTCGTGTTCGATGACCCTCCAATCGCCTCTCCCCCCATCCGAACCGGTCCACCCTCCTGCAGCACACCACTCTCCCTCGGGGACCGACCCCTCCCAGCCCCAGTGAAAGTGAGAGAGCGGTGGCCACCTTCACTTTTTAGTGAGCTACCGAGAACGACTGATTGCATGGGAATTTATCAGTCGTGGGCCGAGTGAGCGGAAACCTCTCCCCCTTGACAAGCATGTATCCAGCTCGCTGGAGAACCCCTCAAGAGGCCGGTGGTTTCGCAATGTTGCAGGCGGAAGATTACGGAGTGCACTTGGAACAACGTATTATTTTTCATTTTCGAAAATGTCCGACTTTCGTAACTCTAGGCACACAGGAGTCCTACCGAATTACTGGTCTGCTACAATTACCTTCAAACCTTCAGCTTGTATACAGAGTTTCTGTTGAGGATCAAACTCAAGTCTCTCTTTCTAGATTGTAAATAAAAGATTAAATTATGTTTTAAATTTTAATGGGTAATAGTTAATTCACTAAGTAGTTGGTGAATTAACTATTTCAATCGGTTTGAAACTTTAAATCCATAAGCCCTCCTTAACATTTGGTGTTTTGCAGTTTTAAACAAGAAGAATCCGCTTTAGATATCTAAAAATTTTATATATCATAGATGTTTGAAAATTATATAATAAATCTATTTTTTCTGTACAGTTTTTTTTTTTAACGCTTACAGTTTCAAAGATATTGAGATATAGACGTATTTATAAATTTCGTTCTCCTCTACTCCCTCTTCAATTATCACATTTCAAATATAATTCAAACTATTTAAAGTTTTATCAGAACTTCCTTCAATACAGATTTTTGTTCTAATTTTTATAAATAAAAAAAAGGGGCCTCTCTTACCTTTCTATATTTATAAATATTTTTCTTAATACGCTTTTTTTTTTAAAATTGTATTGAAGGTAATTGTTGATACAATGTATATTAAAAAAATTTATAAATATTTTCGGATGTCACGAAAATATTACATTTAAAATTTTCATCTCGTACAACCCCCCTCTTCTTCGAACAATTTCAGCAATTAAGAAAATTATATATGGGAATTTTGTTTTAATTTTTCACCATTCATCCCATTTTGAGGACTAAGTAGTACATAAGTAATCATAAGCCTAAATTAGATTTTTTTTTTGTTTTTTTTTAATGGCGTGTCAACCTTTGGTCATTAACGCCAGGGAGATATTTTTAGAAGCGGGAAGATATTTTCAAGAAGAAGAATTTCTTAGCAATAGGTCATGGTGAGGTATAATGTATTGTTAATGCGAATAGTTATTATGTAGATGTCCACATAGTAATTTCTTTGTGCTTGTAAACTATGAAATTTATAAGAAAGAAAAATTTGAGAGAGAACGGAAAAGAAACGCACTGAAAATGCTTCTAGATAAGCCTGCCCTCTAAAAATTTATTTTTATTTACTATGTTTCAATAGCTTGTATTGCTAATTTGTATGGCTCACTTAATTGAAATAGTTATCTATCTTTTAAAGCATTTTTTTTAGGTTGTTTCATTTATTTTAGAAATTACATCCTGCACAGAGTGCATCTTGCAATGTGCTCTCATAGTATACAATAAATATGTACTAATATAATAATAATGTACAACATACACCATTTATAGTAATAAAGACAAAAAAATAAAAAATAATAATAACAATAACAATGATTTAAAAAATAAATAAATAAATAAAATAGTNGAGGCAGCTTACATACACCTCACTTTTGTCCTGCATACTCACCGTCTTTCAGAGCTTCCCGTTCGTCAGCATTCTTCTGGGGACTTCACTCTCATGCCATTCTTACTACATGTCCGGCCTAATGATACCTTCCTATATTTATAGAATTTCCAGCACCTACAATTCTAATGTATACTTAAGATTTCTGGAAATAAATTTGTATTCTATTCTGTATCTCCGTTCAACTGGCAGAGTTAAGCTTTCTTATTTCTCTTTCACACTATTTACTTTCAAAGGGAGCCGAATATCCTCCATAATAAGGTTCTCTCAAAGGCCCTAACTTCATCTGCTTCGCTCGAGTCAATGTCTTGTACAGATCAATCTCAGTCCCGTTCGGATATATCGGCACCTAAAATGTTTGGGGAGTCCATTGTAGAACCGGTTGAAAGCTGCAATTTTTCTGTTGATTATAATTACAGTTATATGTGAGATGGTAAAATTTTGGTTATTATAAATGGTGTAAATTGCATTATTTTTGGATGAATGGATGAACTATGGACAAGCAGACTGCAGGCAGTGCGATGCATCGTAGTGTACCAAGGGCCGCCCCACCATCTCTAGCCGGCTTGTTGATCCACTCAGACTGAGAAACAAGATATCGCGACCTTCGCGCGAGTGGGGAGACTAGACAATGTGGGGTCCGGCGAGGCTTGACACGAACCTCGCCTCATTCTTCCATGAATGTTCAATTTCAAGCTAACTAATTCACTTGAGTTAATTTTTTTTTTAATTTATTTATTTGGTTATTACATTCTGTAAATAGGTTTACATTTTGTAATTGCTCACAATGTTGAATGCCCGTGAGTGGCATTGACATGATGGTGAGAACGGCCAGTGCTCCGGGTTGAGATAATTAGTTAAAAAAAAAAAACAATTTTATTACGGCTACTTCAATATTTGAAATTTTACAAGCGTGATTCTATGTAATTCTTATTAGCAAGAACTCTATGCTGCGTAAAGTAATATTACAGTTAATTATGAAGCTTTTTATTTTCTTCAAATATTATGTGTTATTTTTCAAGGTTATTTTATTTATTTTAGAAATTACATCCTGCACAGCGTGCATCTTGCAATGTGCTCTCATAGTATACAATAAATATGTACTAATATAATAATAATGTACAACATACACCATTTATAGTAATAAAGACAAATATAAAAAAATTATAATAACAATAATAATTATTTTTAAAAAAATAACTTAAAAAAACAAATAATAACAATTAAGAGAAAAAAAAATAAAAAAATAAAAAAATAAATAAATAAACTAGCATGTATTTCGCTTGGTGGAGAAGCTGCCAAATTGCAGTACTCCTAAAGCACTATTTACAATATTTACAATTGTTTGTTTTATTGTTGTTTTTTTTCAATTCTTATTGGGAAGTGTTGGCAATGATGAGGTCACGCGGCCATTTCCTATTCAGACGACGTGGTGGATTGTCAGGATGGGTAATACTAGATAGAGTTTGGGCTAGAGGATTGGGATGCATGGAAAGGTCAGAGTGGAATTTATTAAAACGGGTTGAGATAACTTCTTTTACAAACGGGATTTCAAGGTCATTGTGGAGTAAGGAGTTGGCAACGTAATAGGGTGCATCAACTATGATTCTTAGGGTTTTGGATTGGAAGGACTGTATTCTTTGGATGTTGGATGGTTTAGCAGTTCCCCACAGTTCGACTCCATAAGTCCATTTTACAGCGTTAAGATAATTAATTGGAAAATTACGAAAAGCTGGAAATACTGAGACTCGCAATAAAAAATTAGTTTCCAGCAACAAAATCAGAATTTTAATTGAATTTATACCTAATAAATAATTTACTTAGATTAAGTGAGAAATAATTTAATTGAAGAAACTTGGAAAATTGATGAGAAATTCTGTATTTCTCATTACTTTACCCAGGATTCTTCTGTATCCTTCCGCAGGATGTGTGGATGTAATTAATGTAACTTTCGTGGGAGTTTTGTAGAAGACGTATTTTCCACATCCTCAGGCGTTTCTCGACTCCGTTATCTGTCAGTGTTACGAATCGAGAGTAAGATCGAAATCCAAAACACGAGGGGTTATCTCTCGAGTCGGAAATAAAAGATTCCTTCGAAGAGTCGTGCTTTGCTGATTCTTTACTTTCGAAAATTAGTAGGTTCCAGTTAATGTTAGTGTTATCACCATTATTCTTTAAATTTGTGGTGTCTAAGAAAGAAATCGTCCGTCATTAACTGGGAGTAACTGTTCTTTTGAAAGATTTCCCTCCAGAAAACAGTTCGTATCGATAACACAAGGGGTAATCAGATCTTCACTTATTCTACTTCAGAGAATAATTTGGTCCGTTCAAAATAGGCTAAACAATTCTTATTTAAATCAAGAGATTAAATTTGGTTCCACAAATTACAGAGGTATATTTCATAAAGCATAATTTTAAATATATAGAGGTATACTTCAGAAAGTGTAGGTGGTATATTAAAGAAGATATAAGAATAGAAGAAATATGTCAGAGTATATAGAAGGAATACTTCGAAAGGTACTGAGGAATGCTTCAGAAATTATATAATGTATATTAAAGGAATCATAGAGGGTATACTTCAGAAGAAAGACAGGTGTACTTCTGAATGTATAAAAATTAAACTTAATAAGGTATAGAGTATACATCTGGAGATATTTCAAAAGATTTGAATACTTCAAAAGGCATGAAAAGTAAACTTTAGAAGGCATGGAGGTAAACTTCAGAAGTATAAAAGGTATAGAAAGTTTAATGTATAGGTATGCAAAGGTATAGTTCAAATATATGCTTCCTTTGCAAAAACTTGAAAGAGTATGTAATTGACTGAAATTGAGTGAGAGGATGATAGGGTTAGAAGAAGTAGACATTTTTTATCCTATAAACTCCATTTTAATCTCGTACAATGGAGGCTGAGGCTATATACAGGTTGACACCCTATTCTAGACACATCTTACAAGCATGGCCACGTCGTAACTTGGATCTTTCGCTACAGATGATCTCACCTAGCCGTTTTATTTTCAAGTATTCTTAAAAAATATTCTAAGATAAATATTTTAATTGGAAAGATACAGAACATACATATTATCAAATTCATTCAAAATGTCTTGGAGCGACAATGGGAATTATAAGAATATTTGTAATTTTCTTCAAAGGATTCACGCTATAAGGCCTATCTTTCTACCAACCTGTCAGTCTGTGACACTATTACATTCAGGGCCAGTGAGGATCTGTACCACAAGCACTTGGTGCTCGAACTACATCTGGTTTTGCTCAGCTTCTAGAGAATAAGAGGCATATTTTTAAGAATAAAGTTTTGTAGTCATTATTTGCGTTGTCAGAAAACCAATTTTTTTCATCTGTTTCAACTTTCTTTTTTTATACAAAAAAGTAATAAAAGTTTATTCATTTATTATTACAAAATAATAAAGTTTTATTTTTTTTTTTAATTCCATAAAGCAAGATTAATTCATTTACCAAGCTCAATTACAGATTTTTGAAAAATAAAAATAAATTAAATACAGAATTAAGCTCTTTTTTTTATTTTTTTTATTTTTTATTTTGCATGTGTGTTGCAGAATGTTTAACCGACCAAATAGGATGCTCACCAAAGTAGAATAGTTAAGGAATATAAAAAGGAGGATTTCAATTTTCTGTAAAAATAGAAGAATAAAATCCAAGGATCCTTTCATGCTATTAACATGAATAACTTGATTTCCTTAGGGGAAATCTGCTATAAACCTTGGCGGTAGAAGCAATGATTGTCCTGCTAACAAGGGGGTAGGTTTCAGTGTGTGTGTGTGTGTATATATACGCCCGTAAATAATTGATGTTGTTATTGAAGGGTAGCTGCGGACACGCGACCACTCGACGTCCCTTCCTAGGAAGACCCGGAGTGTGTGTGTGATGAGGGGGAGGGGGTATCTCAAAGGTCAACGTTTGTCGCGTTGGAAAATAAAATTCCTGGACGGACGTGTGTCCAAGCGGGCACAAAGGAGCGGCGAGCGTGTTCCCTTTGTGGTGAACTTCACGCCTGCTCAGCCCCCACCGACAGGGAGCCCAGTTCCTCGTCGGGGATCTTCAGGGGGAGTGGAGGAAGTCCTGCAAATGGTGGCGAAACAAGAAGAAGTTGCACTGTTCAAATCAAGAAAACACATCAAATTTTCAGGTCGAATTTAAAAATTAGCAAACTTTAAAAATGTTTTGGAAACTATTTTAGGATTAGAAGCAAACGGTGGTCTATTTTGGTCTATTCCATTATCTCAAGACTGAAAAATATTACCTATTTTGCAGGTAGTAATGTATCAAATATTGTTAATAATAATATTTTCCACCCACAGATAATCTGTTTATAATATTTTGAGGCAATAACAACCAATCAACAGAATTACTACATATATACACACAATTTATCCTAAGCTCTGACGGTTTTGGTCGACAACTAAAATTGCCAAATTTAGTCGACACATTTTCTTTAAGAAGACTTCCTGTCAAATCAAAATCAAAACTATCTCGCTGTTAAATGAGGAGAATTTTCACCGATGGGAGATACTTAAAATAGGTCACACACAAATATATATATGTAAACACTTATGCATCCACAAGTAATGCAATAAAAATCGGCATTTAAGCTTCCTTTTGCAAACCATTGGGCGTATTTGTTTATGGCTGAAATCAGTTGAAGAGATAGGGAGTTTAAAGAGACCATAATTTGCCCTCCTTTAGATATTTTTAAACTAATCCTGTGATTATCTCGTCCTTTTTTTCTGATTTAAAACACAAATTTTATATCTGGCTTAAAAAGGGGTGAATTCACTCTTAGAGCTGTGAAATAGCTACATAAATAAAGGAACAATAACAGAATTAATAATAAAAGTTATTCATGGTCTCCAGAAATATTTATATAACACTTTTTCCGGGCTTAATCATGTAGCAAAATAAATTTTTGCCAAGTTTTCACACATCATGTGATAGCTTCTTGGAAGTAGAGAATTTTTTTTTCTTCAATATGTGGCTTCAGTTTGTCTCCAATGTATTTCGATGTATTATACGTAAGTGATCCAATAGTACTAATACATAATACAATGAGCTTTATTTGTATCCCTTCTTCGCATTTAGTTGTCCATAAAGTCTCGGTGGAACGGGTTCTGATATCTTCAGTGATTTCAACTTCAACCGGTCATCTTTGTGCACTTTATTTTCATTTTACAACTGTCAATATTTAAAATTTTATTTTTAAATTTATAAATATGAAAGTAATGTATGAACTTGTCTGTGGAGGATGTTAGCTGTTTCTCCATTTGTCTAAGTAAGAAGTAGCACCAAAGTATTTACGAGAGAGTAGCCAACTTGAAGTCCTGACGTTGCCGGTGGAAATGTCCTACGACTAGAGCCTCATAGATCGCGTTCTTGACGTAAATAGCAAACTGCCTGATCTACGTCAGAGGAGTTTGCCGACCTTAGCGTGACGCAACCTTTGGAACAGCCCCACCAACGAAAGTTGGTCGCCGTGTGTGTGTTTGCTCCCGTTTACAAATGTGTCGGCTCACAACCAGAAAGCATGTTGTCGGAACTTTCATCATCCGACATTTCCCAATTCACGTCCGCCTGATTGGGTATTCCGGGAGACCGATTTCCTCAACAAATAAGTTACATTTTGCGTTTCCTTTGTTGCCAAACAATCCGCTTACAAAAAGCTGTCGTCTGAGGGCTATGCTGTAAAATTCAGGCGTGTAAAAACTTACTTTCGCGAGGCCCTCTCACACTGCCAAACGTGTACGGTGTAGTCGTCGCGTAGAATCTACAAAGGAAATGAAAACAGAGTGCATTATCAATTTTATCTTACATTGAGAAGGCACTACGGGAAATGTGGGGGAGGCGTTCAACATTCTTTGTTAGACACGGCTGGAGGTTCGTTGGCCATCGAGTAGGCTGAGAAATTTTTCAGGGTTTCGGTCAGGATCTGAAAAATATAATCCATTAAAATTGTTGGGTATAATCCTCATTATGGCCAAAAATAAAATAATTACCAAAGATTTTTGGATTATTTTACTTTTCTGATCCTAGCCATAACTCTGATAAACTTCTCCAGATTAATTGTTAGATTTATTTTAATAAACGCATTTGTATATAGTCCCATTTGCCAGATTATAGTCTCTAGTTCAAAAAGCTGTGTAGTCATTACAGATTTTACATGTTTCATTAAAGAAAGATATAAACAAAAGATACCGAGGAAATTTAATTTTAAAGCCATATAAAAAATGAGCATAAAGTTGTGACCTTTGCCCTAGGAATCAGAGTGGGGAAAGTTCTCACTCATCGTAGCTACATACCTAAATTTCTTCCTTTCATCGATTTTTTTCTAAAGATAATATAGTAAGTATTCCTTACATTTTACCCCTACTAGGCTCTATAAGATTTTCTTAGTTCAAATAACAACGACTGATATTACGTTTAAAAATGTTCACACCACTTGAGAGCATTTAATTAAATGTTTAAATATCAAATTTATAGAATATTTCAAAACTCAAAGGACCAGCTCAACACTTGTGATAACACTCTGAAATACCAATCTGGATATACACTTTTTTTTTTTTAATTTTATAGAATAAAATTACAATTTACACCTACTTTGTTTAATACAGTTCATACCTAAAGAAAATTATAATGATTTTAAATTTTGGAATCTCTGTAATCTCTCTTCCCCTCGACTAATTTCAGCCGATAAGGAGCTCATTCAACAGTTTACAAAAATAAGATTGGTACAGACTTAAATTATTTGACTACTAAATTTAAACAGACCTTCACTGATCCAGGATTGGCGGAGCTCACTTGTTCTAGGAGAAATCTACTATTATCAGGAGCGAAAAAATAATATTTTGACAAAAACATATTTTAAAAAAATAGAAAATTGAAAATGTTTGTCCATCCGATTTCAATATTTTAAATATATTCCCTCATGTAGAGGCGCATGAACTAAACAGGTTTATTAACCTTTTAGATAGTATACTTAAATTATTATGAAACTCTTTTTGTACCATATGAGCAATAGCTAAAAATTAAGTGATGCCCATTGACATATTTAACTCGAAAACGTTAATAATAATGGCATAAAAAATAAATTAAATAATAATGAAAAATTTATTATCTTACTAGTGATGTTCTTAAATATCTTCGAAACAGTCATTTTTGTTTCTAACAATTTTTTTTATCGAAAACTTTAAACTTTAGAATTTAGTTTTTTCTTTAATTTTTCTCTCTTCCTCAGCTTATTTTAAACATAAATAAACTTATTTCAATATATTTCTATTTCCATTATTCCATGTATTTATACACACATACATGGATACACACTTATTTATAAAATGGCTCATTTCCATCTCCATCCCTGAAGAAGTCACTTTTTGTCTGTGTCATGCCGGAGGAAAAATTCATGAATATATCTCGGAAACGTCGAAGCCTACGAGAAAAACATAGTTAAGTATCATAATGTCTTCGTTGCTTGAGTTAAGAAAAAGTTTATAGAAGATGATAGGTGTTATATGTGATTTTCTTACTGTTAAGTTGTATAAAATATGATTTAAAAAAAAAGCTAATTAATGAAAGATTTACAAATATACGTATATACGTTGGGTGACCGATTCCTCCACTCTTCCTTCCCGATCAGCCCAGAGCCAGTCTTAGAGATCTCTTCTTTTCTCTCATTATTCTCTCTGACTTGTAAATAAATTCTTCACTTACTCTTATTAATGAAACAAGTGAAATCTGCTTAGATAACGAAGTTACTGTACTGTAAGGACAAATTTTAATTTCGTATTTGTGTTCGAGCAGTTCAAAATAAGAAAATCAACGTAAAAGTTACTAGTTATTATAAATCACATTTTTGAAACAAAACAAAAATTATCTTCTATAACTATTGGTCATTTACAGACCAGATATTCAGTATAAATGAAAATTTGTAGCAAAGGTACATTATATAGAATATACTAATAATTAATAATAATTATTATATATGTATAAGGACGTCACAGTCATCAACTCCGAAAATAAATTTATGCATCTAGTTGAACTAGATTGTAAAATAGGCCAATGGATATTAAACTAAAATTTGCCATCTGAATTGATATAAGTAAAGTCAATTTTATTGATCGTCTTGGGTACCAAAAAGATCATACATTAAGAAACATTATGAAGTAGGATACATTATGTAATTTTAGAGGCTTACCTTACCATATATGAATACAAAAGAATAAGATGTACTTGACCGTAAGTGCTTCGAGAAGTTTTAAACACTTGTAAATTTGAAATGACAGCTATATCCTGAGAAAGTTTCTTCAGAGAACACTTATAGAAGACACTTAAGATGAGGGCTTCGTTTCCTTTTGAGAATATGTGCTCCGGGGGGAGGGGGGTGAAATAAAATTGGTAGATATTTATAATTTGTGAGGGGAAGTTTAATAACCCCTTCTGCCTCCTCTCCAGTAAGGTGGGACTAATTTATAGCCGGCTGGAAGAGTGAAAGTGATGTGTGTTTTTTCTATTTCTCCAGTGGCACAGTCCTGGCTGCAGATGAAAGTCGAGGCGTGGCATTCGTGTGAAGGTCAGTTATCTTGTCGCCCGCCACCCGCGTCTCACGCCAAGAAGGTCGCAGTAAATATACAACTCCATACAATATATTTTATGTACAAATTATATATCTAATTGTATTCGATCTAATACATTAGCAAAAAGTGTATGACACTCAGGTGCTACGTTATCCAAGCGGATTTCCCATGTCTCATTAAAGATGGCTGTAAGACTAAGTGACGGAATTTGCCTTAAAAGCCAGAGAGGAAAATGGACAAACTAAAAAAAAATAGAAGAACAACTATTGTAGTCAAATTCTTTAATCTCTCATTAATAATTTAGTTTTTAAAATATTTGTTGGGCCGTAACCATTAGAAATCTCTACTAATTAACTTCACAGTTAAAATCTTTTTATTTGAATATTAGAAAATTATATTTTACACCCATTATGTTCCAAATTTTCTATTTTCCTAACTCAAACACCAGTTAACTTATTAAGTCGATAAATTTTAGTTCTCTCCTAAACAACTCCCCCATTCCACCCTTATCTTCTCACCCAATTTAAACCAAAACCGTTATTATTAAAGTATTTTCAATGAAAAAAATAAATACTACTACTAAATTTTCTAAATGTATTCAACGGTTCGCAAAACTAGTTGATTTTAAATTTTTGGATCTTACATAACACAAACACACGCACACACCTACATGTATAAATGTAACTTTTGAAATTTTGAATGCTATAATTATTAATTTAATTTAAAATACGTCCAGAACAATTTTTTTAAATAAAACTAAAGCCTAAAGTGAAAATCATCATCCTGTGGTGCCCTAAATGAGTTTCAGCTTCATAACAACCATCTTCAGGAACCTATTGCTAAGTGCTCAGCTTCTGGGAGTTGAAACCAGACCTTTATGTCAAAAGGAACTTCCCTCCTAAAATGTAACAGGTTGGATCCGCTCTGGTTGTTTCAATCCTTGCGCTGCGGGTTCAAATCCCTCCCCAGGGTTTTTAGTTGTCGAGAAATATAAGTTTGCACTAAAGTCAAAACATCCCTTTATCAACGTCCTACTTCAACCAAATATGGATATTTCTAAGGGTTTGCAATAAGAAGTCTTAATATCGACTTTGGCTTTTTTTTGTCATTCACATAAGTGGGCACCCCCACAAAAACTATATTGTTAAATATCTTTCTTAAAAATGCCTTCTTTACAAACTGTTATTTAATACAAATGCCATCAAATTACACTATATTAATTCAACACTAATCTTGTTCCGCACATTTCTTTCCTAACGCTAATATCAACGAATATATTGAATTTAAATTTTATTCTCTCAATCGAGCCCCTCCCCCAATGATTTTATAAATTGTTGAGTGTCTACATAATAAATGTACACATTTATAAAACAAAAATAAATATTTGTGTGTGTGTACATAAATTATGAAAAAAACCATACTTTAAGCTTCTCTAATGAAAGTTGGGCGAAGAAATTTTTCAAAGGTCTAGTCATGGTAACAACGTGAAAAGCTGCTGAAATTTTAATGATTAATAATTATTAGATGATTTTAGTTGAGATTCGGTCAAGGTAGATCCAAAAAAAATTCAAATTTAAAAAAAAATGTGTAATTTTTTTAAAGATTATCTGCCAACGTTTCGGCTTACATTGTAATCCATCTTCAAGGGCTGCCTATCATGAAGACGAGAGAGGACAGGACGTCCCTAAGTTCACATTTCCATGACTGAGCATTTTCGTCTTCATGATTTTTAAATTTGTATTTTTTTTTTTATCTATCTTGACAGAAATCCTACTGAAATCATCTAATAATAATATCTACGGTCAAAAAACTCTCCATTTTAATGATTATGTTTGTGACTAATTTTCGAAAAGCTGTATCTACCAACAAATTTTTGGATATTCATGAACAATGACTTGAGAGAACTGTATAAATAAAGCAGGATAATATAGTCAATACAATTTTTCCTTGGTAATTATAATATGTATTTAATATCGAAATGAAGATTTATAAGGGATGTTTGGTAATAACCAAAACTGTCGACGAAATAGAGAGTGGTTTCTTTTCTCCAGTGACCCGCAAGTGAAAGTCTAGGCGTGGCAGAGTTGTGCCAAGGTCAGTAGTCTCCAGGCTACGACAGCTGGTTGACTGGTCACCTCGGACACGAAGGCTTTTGGACGAAGAGATTCTAGGTCAGCAGCTACGAGTGGGGGGAACACGGCATTCGGAAGATGGAGAGATGAGGATTTGGAAGACGAGAAAAGAATTCTAGGTACAATTAATGAGAAGGAATAGAATAAAAAATGTATCTGTCTAGCTCGATAGACAGCTAGATATCTTATATCTTAAAAAAATAAGATATCTAGCTCGTCTCGGTGGTGTAATGGTTTAGCGTACCGGCCCGGATAGCAGGAGATCCAGGTTCGAATCTTGGCTGGGACAGTTAGATTTTTATTATATTCCCGTGCACTAAAAATTGTTAGTTTTTAATTTTTATCATCCTTTATACACTCCTTCTCTCTCCTAATCGACTTGGTTAAAGAATAGACCGAGAGGGAAAACATTTTACTGATGTATATATTCCTGAACCACGGCTAACTTGGGGAGTATGGTCAGCACAATGTTATGGGCCCCTGGTTATTTCCGTTCAATGCTGCACATAATATAGTTGTTTGTTACCAGGAATACACTGGCTCACTTCATACAGAGGCACAGATGGAAAAAAATAACTGTGCCTGGGCGTGTATCAAACCTGGCACAATTTGTCTCAGTAATCCATAACTACTGTGCCCGGTGGGATTAATGTATTTACTACTTATAAATTTATGGTTAATTCGAGCTTCCAAATCGATTATATATTGTAAGAAAAATAAATCAATCAAGAAAACTAGCTCTGATCATTTTCATAATGGAAACAGCAAGTTAGGAATAATTTGTTTGACAACGAGCAAGTTAAAGCACGTGCTAGCTATGATTCAATAATGATAAATCGATTTATACCCCAGAGACAATTCTACCTCATTGGTATTGCCACCTCAGGATTACAAAGATACAATACTACATATATATTTAAAGAAAAATCCTAGTTTTTATTGAAAAAATTAATAACGTATTTGTTGTGTGAATATAAATTTTAATATACATTAAATTAATTTTCTTAATTAATTACTTTAAAAAGTAACAGAACATAGTTCCTGTTA
>KZ808484.1:66048-77774 GCA_000696205.2 Oncopeltus fasciatus | reverse complement strand
ATATATATATTCGAAAATTAATAGTGAGGTTTTCCTGAGGATATGATATTGAAAATTTCACAAAAAAATTAATGATGCCATGTAACAAAAATTGTGCCACTTTGTACATAATTATTCTTCTTCGGGAAATTACTGTGAAATTTATTTTTTTTTTTATACAATCTAAAAGGAAAACTGATTTATTATTGTGTAAATTATGCAATTATTATTTATTAATATTTTTGTGTTGACGTTAATTCTAATTTTATTTCATTTATTTATTTTTTTATTTTTTTGTTGTTGTTACCAACTAAAAACCCTTTTCAAATTGACATCCTTTTTGGAATACCTAAAAATAAAAAATAAGTAAATAAAATAAAACTAGTTTTAGTAATTTGATATTCTTTGTTTGAAATGTATTAAGAGTTATTAAAGGCAAAAATCTAGGTAGATTAGATTCAGCGAAAGACTTAATAGACAATCGTTTATGCTTTTGATAATATTAATGGTTAAAAAAAAAATAGAGCATGTATTTGTAAGACATTTTTTTAAATTTGTATTTATTTGTATTTTTAAGAATGTCCCAAATTAATAAATATACTTTAAATGGTATCCGGGAGGACTAAGCAGCTCTTCATGCTTTTTAAACCCCCACCACATCCAGCCTTGGCCAGCTTTCCTTTTCCCCTCCTTCTATAGAGATAAGAGTCCCCCTGTGCTAGAAGTGGGGGTTAGCCTGAACTGTAAATTTTAATTTATTTGTCTAGAAGCTACATTCAGCTGTCATTCTAAATAAAATTTTACTTTCAAATGCAAAAAGTAAGAGTGATTTCGTTATTAAGCAAAATCGGACCAATAGGAATGGGAAATTGCTAGAAATGTCAAGTGCGAGTATAAAGAATATTTGATTGCTAGAGTTTTTTATAAGATTTCTTTAATTAAAGAATTGATAACAGCTTATTAGTGTGTTTGTAGTGATATTTCTGAACATACAGTTCGAGAGGACATATACCATATAAGATAATTTTTAGTGCAAGGGAACAGAATAAAAAATCTAACTGTCCCAGCCAGGACTCGAACCTGGATCCCCTGCTATCCGGGCCGGTGCATTTACCACTTATGCTACCGAGACAAGTCTGATAAGTTATTAAATTCCCCGCACTAGTGTCGAGAGTCCAACCTCCGAGGCCGACGAATATATCGCTTATGCTCGGAGGAGCTGACATTGTCAAGCTGTTTAAATGACTCTTCTTAATTTAATTTTAATTTTAATTTCCCCGGATAGCAGGGGATCCAGGTTCGAGTCCTGGCTGGGACAGTTAGATTTTTTATTCTGTTCCCTTGCACTAAAAATTATCTAAATTTACGTGGGATTAAAGACCACAAAATAAATAATATTTATAAAATATACCATATAAGGTTTCATGACACTTGGACACACCGGACCTCCACTAAATAAATCTTTATTTATTACATTCTGTAACTTAACATCTTGTAATTTGATGAAATTTCTAGAGTGGCCGTATTATTTTGTTCAGAGCAATGAAGGTCAGTACGGATTTGTTTGAAAAAATAAATATTTTACGAGATACACAGTGGAATTAAACAACTAAAAGTGGGAAACCGTACATTTTAATCTAACAGCCTAGAAGTCGGAATTAGTTGCTTTTCTTAATGGAATTTAAAACACCATTTTTAAATGCAAAGAAATTACGTATTTTATCATTGAGTAAAATTGGAGTGGTGGCTTACATCTACTATCAAGTAAGGGAAGAAGGGTTTTTTTTTTTTTTTTTTTTTTTTTTTTTACTTTAATAGAATTAGAAACTAGACGTATATTTATACGTTTTTGTAAATATAAAATGAAATATTTTAGAGGTGAATTTGAGTAATTAGGTGTGGGGTTTAACCTGAACCCTAAATATTAATTTAGAGTATAGAAGGAACAATTAGTTTTTAAATAACATTTTTCATATAATTTTTAATTGGAAAAAAAAAGTAGGAATGAACTTGAAATTCTATGAGATTTTGAATAATAGTTCACTGAAGAAAGACAGTAGAAATTTGTGAGGTTTTCGGCCAGGATAATAAAATTAAATACTCCAAAATGTTGGAGTATATAATTTTTTTGATCATGACGAAACCCAGACTAATTTATACATATATACATTGAGGAAGACATTTAATTTTGTATTAAAAATCTGTTATTTTATCTTCATGTAAATTTCGCTTTGTAAGTTTTGTTTTTCCTCTAGAATACATTAGAATAATGGAACTGACTGATATTGTAGGAAATCTGATTAGGGGTTGCAGCTGATGCGTGATTGTTGAGATAACTGTATGTTCCATAAGTAAACATCAATTGATTTTACTTTTAATCTTCCTCACAGGTTTTATTTGATTCTCAAGAGTTATATATTACTGCAGAAATGAAAATGAATATTTCCATACCATAGAAATCAGAATGTATCTAAAAGTCTTTGTGTATATGAGATATTGGATTTTTACAATTCTAAACGCCTGAAGCTTCTAAAGTAACGTTCTCAACCGCTTAATCCTGCAGTGATCTATCAGCTGAGGCTTATGACAGCTTACACAAATGGGAAGGGCCGCAAAGAGATATTCATAATCTCCTTATGCAGGGTGGGCGGTGATAAATCAGGAGATGTAGGGTGGGCGGTGAGCGGGCCCCGGGTAGCTAGAAAGGATGGCCTCCGTGCGGGCGGGGAATGCCAGGGGCTGGAGTCAAGGCGATTGGAAAGGTTGCCAGGAGAGGATGGGACGAAGGAGTCATGCGGATCCCTTGGGGCAGGACCTCTTGCCCAATCCCCTCCTCCTTCCATTATCAAGGCCTTCTAGAGGAGTTGTAGCAACTCTTCAGAAAACACTCCTGATGAGGGGACTAAGAATGGCTGAGGAATTTGGTCGAGGCTAACATCAACTTTAGGGCAAGAAAATATCACCCAACTGTGTGAACCAAGCGATTCCCTCAGTGCCATAGTTGCTTAAAATTTAAATTTCAGGAAATACCCAATAATAAATGTGTGTGTGTATATATATATATATATACACACAAAAATAGAAAACAGTGAAACTAGTCGCCTTTCCTGAGAGAGATGTAGAACCTCAATATAGAATAGTTTATTTCTACTTCTCTATGAGGAAGTGCGACTTTTATCAACAATTCATGTATAGAATAGGAAAAGAATATTTATTTTACTTTTATTCACATCCATGGAGGTTGCATATATGTGAATATCACTGATCGATGAATATAACTTAACTATATGTATGAAATCTGGATATTTTAATGCAAAGTTCCATTGTATTGAAGAAATAATTAAAATAGCTGTAAGTTTACAATGTTCAAATAAATAGTTGACAATAAAAATAACCACAGAAAAAATTTAAAATGTGCCTGGCGGGGTCGGAAATTGCTATACGTCCCCTCTAAAAATAATATTACGGTCGCTGGACATTAAAAAATCTCTTTAATCTATGGTCTATGGATTTGCGATTAACCCCAACTCATAATCATGATATATTTATGATTTGTATAAGAAAATGTGATGGCCAATGACAGATTAATTCCCCTTGCAAGTTATTTGTCTGATTTTTAAACAACATTTACGAATAATTAATTGGATAACTGATTTTACACAAAATTGCGCTTAAAAATAAACGGTGGATAATGGAATTTGAAACTGATATTTCAAACAAATTGCCGATAAATTTTAGATATTATTATTCCAAATGTGTTTCTTTTAATTAATAACTATTATTTTGAATTTTTTTTAATCACTCCTACTTTTCAAAATTCGTTTATATTAGAAACCATTCATGTCTGATGGACTTCGATTTTCGAATACCAGTAAAAAATGCTGTGCATAATTTTATATTCATGTTTGTTTTATTTTTTTATAGTTTATGATCTAAAGAAAAATCTTTAGATTTATTAGTTAAAAAACTAAAGCAACAAAAAACCTATTTTTGAGATTAAGAAACTTTTTTTCAATTCCAATTGCGAGTTTTTGACCTTAGAGACTATCGGTAGAGAATTTTTGTTGAGGTTCGGTCAAGGTTGATCCAAATAATATTATTTAAAAAAAATAGTGTGTATTTTTAATTATCTGGCAACGTTTCGGCTTACATTGTAAGCCAACTTCAGGCCTATCATGAAGGCGAGAGGGGACGTGTTGTTTTCATGATAGCCCTGAAGATGGCTTACAATGTATGCCGAAACGTCATCAGACAATTTTAAAAAACACATTTTTTTAAATTGTGTTTTTCGGATCAACAAAAATCTTCTACTAATTTTTTTTTTTCAGATCCTTGCAAAGGATTCTACAGAAAGTTGTTTAGTGTGATCAAATTTAGGAATATAAGTAATAGCTACATTGAAGTAAGCAGATAAAGCAAGGAATTCCAAGTCTCTCAATCCTGACGCACTGGCTCAGAATACCTCTCCATGAATACATGCTTCATACGGGACATGAAAGCCTCCCCAGTACAATTGATGTTTAGAATAGATACCTCTAAACCCATGGTCTTAAGTGACTTAAAGGGAAGTGAAAAAAAAAAAAAAAAAAAAAAAAAAAAAAATGTAGAGTTTTAGAGCTATAGGAATACTAGTCTAGCGCCCTCTATATATAATGCAACAAGAAGGATGGAGTGAACACCTGGAGCTGGATCTGCATACAAATAACTGTGAACTAACGTTACTCCTGCTACCTGTGAAATAGCAGTTACCTGGTTATGCTAATCACTCTACCATAAGGTTATGATAATTGTGATGGAGGTGGACGGGGGCCAGAGAAAACAGATGTAAACATCAAAGAGAAGCGAATTCTTACATAATAGTATCAACAAACGGTAATCTGACCTTGGCGTCCGCAGACTACTATTCCCTTCTTTTTGCAGACTTCTACTGGGGAAATCAANTTTGCATTGATAAAGGAACAAATGATACAATTATTAATGGTAGATTAAAGATATAATTATTAAAGAACATATTTATTATTAAAAAAAGATATATGTGTGTGTAAATATGGTTCTACAATGGATTGTAATTGTAATATTGTGAATAGCTATACACCCCTCTATTTGAAATGCCGGAGACTCGAACTTTTCTTTGAAGGTTCGGCCGGAGCGGTACTTGAACCCTCAGTGCCAGACTCCCTCTAGAGTCCCTTGGGCTACCCCATTCCTCGTTATCACCACACCCCTCCATTTAAAATGCCGGAGACTCGAATTTTTCTTTGAAAGTTCGGCCGGAGCGGGACTTGAACCCTCAGTGCCAGACTCCCTCTAGAGTCCCTTGGGCTACCCCATTCCTCGTCCTTATCACCCCTACAGGCCTACCGGGACTTGATGCAGGACACTCCGTCAGGCGAGCACGGCTTGACCCAGATTTGCTGGCAGAGGCGAAAGTCGACTGTCTCCCACTGGAAGAAGAAAGAAAAAAGCTTTCACGGAGGGTAGACATCTTCTGCTCCACCGCTGCCACCTTCCCGCCACAATTATCGATTCTCCCTTCCAGATATTCGATCCCGAAACCGCCATTTCGAAATAATCGATTTTTCACTACTGCCATTTTTATGGCTTTTTTTTTTCCTTAACTTTCGCATAATTTTAGTAAGATTCTAATTT
The DNA here is from genome assembly GCA_000696205.2 of Oncopeltus fasciatus. Classification (NCBI taxonomy): domain Eukaryota; kingdom Metazoa; phylum Arthropoda; class Insecta; order Hemiptera; family Lygaeidae; genus Oncopeltus; species Oncopeltus fasciatus. The sequence continues at coordinate 72,146 of KZ808484.1, read as the reverse complement.
CTAGCAGTTACATGAGGTAGCCATCCATTCCTTCGATAATAGCCTCCGGAACGCTTTAAAAAAATTGACTTTAAATAATAAAAACCGTATTCATTTTTTCACCCTGCATTTTCTTCGCATAATGTATTATTTCAATATTTTATGAACAACTTTCCAAGCCAATTTTTCCAGTTTCAAGATAAAAATATAAATTAGTAGTCTTATTTTCTTAAAATATATATGCAAACATGTTGTAGTTTTTATGTTTAGTTGAAACTATTTTTCAATGGTTAATTAATACAATTTTAAATCTAAAAAAAAAATCATCAAAGTTTATCAGCAATAATTTTTAATTTGAATGAAGGAGTAAAATAATTTTAACTGGGCAACCAACTTTATCAATTAGAATTATTAAGAAAAACATTATGTATATTTTAGCTGAGTTTCCCGTAATAATCGTGTTACTATTTTTACTTATGGCTAAAAATGTCTTCTATTATACTCATACTAGTGAGAACAGACTAAAAATAAGAATCTGATCAAAGTTGTTCCTCCAAAAAACATTGGCAGTTTTTAAAATAAAGAAACGAACTTCAGAATTCTTAGGAATAGTACACCAATGGCTGAAATTGGTCAATTGGGACAGTGGGTTTGTGGAATAGCAAAATTTAAAATCTTAAATTTTATCCTCCCTTTTACTCCCATGAAGAAGTCATTATAGACTTCATTCTAAATGATTTATTTATAGATATTTACATCTGTACACCCTTGCGTCCGAAAGAAACTAAAGTTAAAATTGAACATATGTTTTCCAAACATAAAGTTAATGGCTAAAATTGTTTGAAAGAGAGCGAGGGGTGTTATAAGAAGACAAAGTTGAGAAATTACCAATACTCTAATAAATTTAAGAGTTAAAATAGTGAAAACTTGGTAATAATAATAGCAATTTTTAACCTAATAATTTATTGAGTTTTGACTGAAATAAGTTAAGGAAACGTGGGCTTTAGGGAAGACCAAAATTTATAATTTTATAAAAATAATTGTTTTCATTTGGATTATGAAATGTTTATCATAATCACATAATGGGTGTAAAAATTACTTCACTTAAAATATCACATTAAGAGGAAACATTATTAAGAAAAATATTTATGAATGTAACTAAGATCGTTGAGCTCTTACACCACTCTTCCCTCCCTAACGGTATAGAGCTAGCCTTAGTTACACTCATTGCTCACTTCCGCTTACTATATTAAATTCATCAATAACTCTTACGTATATCTATAATAAAACATGGGAAACTGTTTAAGTAGTTTCTGCGAGAATAACTCTTTTCTATTTAAATATGGTAACTAAATACTCTATACAGTAAAATATAGAATTAAAAATTTGTATTTAAGGGGATCTCTTCAGGATTACTGTCAGGCAAAAAAGCTTGGATAGAACCATGAGCGTTTAGAATAGGGTGGAGAACTTGAATATATCCCTTCCTCCAAGATCCCAAGTTGTTGCATAGGAGGACTTTATTTTGTTTTGACATCCAAAACGTTTTTGAAAACAATAGAACAACATAATAGGAAGGCTGACATCAAGTTACCTACACAGCACCACCTACCTCACAACCGGTGCATTTACAATAGGACATCTGGCAGATACTCGGTGATAACTGAAACACTCTGATAGTGCTCCGCGAGATGGGAATAGTAGGAAGTGGGAGGTTTCATTCTTGTAGCCCATTCCCACACCGTTTGCGGACGCATAACCTTCCCCGAGGCGATAGATAGTAGAGACCGCAGGAGCAACCTTGCAGTACACCTCATGCATTTCACAAACATTTATACACCCTTTTGCCGCCCGCAACTAACAATACACCTGCCCCCAGGAAATGGCTTACGAAATGACAAATACCAGTTGTTTCATTCATTTTAGGCCTACCCTTATAGTAACGAGAGTGAAAGTCTAGAGAATTACTATTATAAATATGAATATGAAGTCTTCGAATAATGAATATTTTACAAGTAAACCAAAATTCCAAATATTTCGATTACTACTAAATTAAATAGTACTCAAAATATGCTGCTAAATAAATAAAGACTGCCAAAATATATATTTTTTGAGTATATTAAAATAAATTTAGTGTGGTCATTTTTTTGAACGGATCATTTACAAGTTTACATTAAAAGGTAATTATTGTACTTGATCACATGAGACAATCAATAATATTTACACAGAATGTGGGCATATTTTGAACATTTTTTGTGACTGTTTGTACTACTTTATTGATCTTTACATCTGAATTTTTTCTTCTTTGTTTTTTCTTATATAAAATGTTCCGTATTAATGAAGGCCAAACTTCTCGAAAGTTAATCTTTTATACCCTTTCGAGGGAGGATAATATTTTTACAATCGCCTTGATATTTCCCTAATTGACTGGTCATAATAAAATCAAAATTTCACAAGTAATTCGTGAAATGAAGGACGGTACAAATGGAAAAATCGCTGATTCTTTTTTTTAAAAAAATGTATTATTCTATTCTTGTATTAAATATTGAATATTACTATATTGGCCGTATTTTACGAAGAACATTTAATAGTGGTTGTTATTGAATATTCGTAGACGACTTTCCATAACATTTAATAACTCACACTTATAATATATTTATTTTATCAATAAAAGAATCTACTTATTTTTCATTACTCTAATCTAAATCTTAAATAGTATTATTATAAAAAACATACATATGTACTAGCTACTTCAAATTTTAGTGGGGAACATTTTCATTACTTCCATTTGGTTGAGTGACGGACTTTCTTGATTTTCTTCTTGCATTTATAAACAACATGAAAAAATTCATAAAGGTAAAAATTTATTTATTTGGTTTGTAGATTGAAATTAAAACTGTTTAAGTAAACCCCCACTCGTAAATTTTCAATGTCGCTGTTTAATTACAAAAAAGTTGATTTTATCAGTAAAGAAATTTATTTAGAGTTTCATAAATCTAAATATTTTGGTCCGATTTGGTTCAATAACAAATTTATCCTTTTACTTTGCATTTAACGGCTTTAAGGTAAATTTTTTAAAGATAAAACTGAAAACTGTGTTCTATAAAGCACAAACTAAAAAAAAGAAAAAAAAAAGAGCTCTGCTATTGAATTAATTTTCCCGTTTAAAGAACACTAAAGATATTTGATGAATTTTCAATTTTGGTCTCTCTCTAATAATCCCTTCTTTTAGCCATTTACAACTAATGGGATATTTTTTCTTCTCCTACCCGGAAACGATGAAGATTTGAAGAAATTTTTAAAACTTGATGTCTTTGGAAGAATTCTGTAAAAAAAAAAAAAAAAAAAAAAAAAAAAAAAAAAAAAATGTAGAGTTTTAGAGCTATAGGAATACTAGTCTAGCGCCCTCTATATATAATGCAACAAGAAGGATGGAGTGAACACCTGGAGCTGGATCTGCATACAAATAACTGTGAACTAACGTTACTCCTGCTACCTGTGAAATAGCAGTTACCTGGTTATGCTAATCACTCTACCATAAGGTTATGATAATTGTGATGGAGGTGGACGGGGGCCAGAGAAAACAGATGTAAACATCAAAGAGAAGCGAATTCTTACATAATAGTATCAACAAACGGTAATCTGACCTTGGCGTCCGCAGACTACTATTCCCTTCTTTTTGCAGACTTCTACTGGGGAAATCAAGTTATTCACCACCTTGGCTCCACGAAAGACTTTTGAAAAATTGAAAACAGTCAAAATATATTAACTTTCTATACATATATATATATATAATGTGTGTGTGTGTGTGTGTGTGTGTGTGTGTGTGTGTGTGTGTGTGTGTGTGTGTGTGTGTGTGTGTGTGTGTGTGTGTGTACATATACTCATAAATATATGAGTGTGGGAACTCTATAGTGAACAGTTTTTAAAATGAAGAAACCAAAGTCGGTATTTGAGCTTTCTGTTGAAAACCATTTGACAAATAAATTAATGGTTGAAATGGCTGAAGTACATGGTGTGGTTAGGAGAAATACGAAATTAAAGAATCGTCAAAATGGAGATATTTATTAAGAAAGATATTTAAAAATGTACTTTACAGTATTGGACGGGGCATCTTATTTTCAAGATATAGCACCATGTTCCGCATTTAGTATTTTCACTAATCATTTTTTAAATAATTAATATTTTGTTTAAATTGGATCAAGGAGAGAGTGGCTTTGAGGAGAACTAAAATTTGTTACATATTACACCATTCGATTTTATTTAAGAACTGAAACACATTTTATAAAAAACAAAAAACAAATAAAACAACTCTATTCTAATCTACTTAAAATAAAACATTCAGTCTTCTTATGCTAAAGCAATTTTGTTATTATTTCTTAGTATTAAGTAAAACTCATACTTAATACTAAGCAATAATAACTCAATTATTATTGTTCACGTAGGCTTCGTCGGTCGTCAGATGTATTTACCATTTCATCTGAATGGTAATTTCACCTTCGTCCAACCCGGAAGATGAAATGGTAAATCAATTATTATTGCTTAGTATAAATATACTATATAAAAGTATAACTCATATAATTTTCTTAACGAAATTTAAGCGCTTAACCTTAAGTTAAGGAAGATAGAGAGGCCCGTTGAACTCTCCTAATTACTTTCTGAAATATTTTCATAAGTATGCTTTTATTTTTTTAAATATTTTAAAATATAAACTTTAATTTCACAATTTTATTCCCTAATATGTATTATAAACTAAAAGAAACAAATTTTAAATTTTAGTATTAGATGATTTTAGTTGGGGTTCAGTCAAGGTAGATCCAAAAGGAAAAACAAATTTTAAAGAAGTGTATTTTTTAAAGATTATCTGCCAACGTTTCGGTTTACATTGTAAGCCATCTTCAGGGCTATCATGACGACGAGAGAGGACGTCCTGTCCCTAGGTTCGCATTTCCATAACTAGATTTTTTTTTTTTTTAATTCAACCCATTAACGACAATAAATAGTATCATAAGATGTTTTTTTTTGTTGGGGTTAGGTCAAGGTAGATCCAAAAAATATACATTTTAAAAAATGTGTATTTTTTAAAATTATCTACCAACGTATGTGCTGTTCAACTCTACACATAGCCCTCTGACCAGACTTCAGGCACGCAACATGGCCTCCCAGATCTCACCTGCAGACACAACACCACCAAAAGGCGGCACCAACACCACTTCATCACCTACACTTACAGTTGATATTACCAGCCAGGAAGACACCAACACAACTTAAAAGCCCTGAAGATGGTTTACAATATAAGCTGAAACATTGGCAGATAATCTTTTAAAAAAATATATTTCTTTAAATTTGTATTATTTTTTTTTATCTACCTTTACTGAACCCCAACTAAAATAATCTAATAATAATATATACGGTCAAAAAATTCTCCATTTTAAATTTTAGTCTCTCCCCAAATTTCTCATTTCCCCCCTCCCGCCACAACCTCCAACTACAAATGAAATCATACAATGGTTTTCAGAAAGAAATAAAAACACTGAATTTTCTCCAAAGTATAGTGAAGTACGGGCAGAAAATTACGAATATTCTTTGAAGGAAAAAAAAAAAAGAAAAAAAAAAAAAGGAATAATCCTTAAGTGGGGCTCCTTAACTACTGGCCCAATTCAATAGGTAAGTTATGCCTCCCTCTATGTATTGCGCGGTGAGTAGGGTATACGACCGGTCCACTGCTTCCTAAATTACAACCCCTATTTACACAAGGGGTGGCTAGGTAGGCCGGCACAAGTAGGCCGACTCACCTACGCGCACCTTCATCACTCACGCTCTTATCAGCTGTTTTAATAAATCTCCCTCTCTCTCGCTCTCTCTCTCTCTCTCTCTCTTGAGCGGTTTCAATTTCGTACACTCTCACTAATTCACGCTTATGCAACGCTGTATGTGCCCGACACCCCTTTGAATTATGTAGCGGGTATTAATTTACATACATACAAAATTTTAACTTCATATTCAAATAAATATAAATTTATTATATTTATAGGGACTGTGGTGTTTTAGTGACAGTTTTTATCAACTATAAAGCACGATTAGCCTTGATTAGTAGATCCTGTATCGCTCTATATATA
>KZ808484.1:8650-20360 GCA_000696205.2 Oncopeltus fasciatus | reverse complement strand
CTTAAAAAAAAAAAAAAAAAAAAAAAAATAGGTTGTATTTATAAATTTATCGAATAAATAGTTATAAAATCTGATTTTTCGCCTATTTTGTTTAGACTTTTTCCTAAAAAAAACAAAAAAAAAACTAAAAAAAATGAAGATATTACAATTATAAATTTAGCACTCCCTCTTAAACACCGTTTTTACTAACTGATTTAACTCAAAAACTAATTCCTTTCGGGATTATTAATAAGAAGAATAAATACCCAATTTAGTTTATACATTTTAAAAATAGGTGAGTCCGTCCCGGCCAACAGAGGAAATTTTATTCTTAAATATATTTCTCAATATAGGATTTATCAAAAAAAAAAAAAAACCATAGTTTTTAAATGTTTTATAAGTTCTATAGATATTTTTTCATAACTCGAATGATAAACTTTTATCCCCCCCCCCACCCTCTCATAATTCTCGACCAATTTTAGCCAAACTCGTCCAATCCTTTGCAAAAAGAATTTGGCTTCATTATTTTACAAATTGCCGACGTTACTGATCGTACATTTACCTGTTTATTTGTATAGTAATGAACAACAGGTGGGGTAGAGAGTGCAGTGCAAACAAAAAAAGGAAAAAAAAAAACAAGAAGTAAAATTTTTGGGGATCTCCCGCCCTTCGTCGGTGAGGAGTGAAAAGAGTCTCTTTTCAGAGACAGTCTGTCTCTCTTCACTCCTCTGAGAGAGTGCATCATTTTCTATATAGACTTTCTATATGTATAATGAAACACAGGCGGCTGCGATATATTGTAATCAAGAATTGGTGGGAGAAAGAGTGTAGTGAACACACAAAAAGAATAATATACAATGAATAAAATATTCTTTTTATGGTGGAGATTTTACTCATTGTAATTTTGTTTGTACTTACAGTTTACACATGTAGACATTACTAATAACTAGATTCGTTCTCCAACTTATTCTTATTTTATATATATATATATATAAATGTGTGTGTGTGTGTGTGTGTGTGTGNTCTAACATTGTTAATGGGAGTTTTACTTTTCATGTATTTTGCTATATAAAATTATATAATTAGTTTTATTTATGTTTGTTCTATTTATTATAGCTAATTCTAAGTGTAATTTACCGTTATTGTTCCCCTCAAAAAATAGAGTTAGGGCAAAAGTAATAGGAACCAATCTTTTTTGTTAGCCTTTGTATTATATCTATAATTATAATCTTTTTTGAAAGAAAAAGCACTGGTCATGGAAGGAGGGGCTGTCTATAGGTTGCCATTTCATTCTAAACATCCATGGCCCAGGAAAAGCTTTTATTTAGCGATAAATAAATGGTAGGGATATCCATTTTCATTTATGAATACCCATTCTTTAAGTGATTCAATTTAGTCAATAATATCAATGAAAAAATATCATAAGCACAAAATGCTCTCTTATTCATAATCATTTACCTCTGGAAACCGGAGCTTTCCAAATAATATTTTAATATTAAGTAGACTCCATAATGTAGGGTAGCATACTAGGTATTGTTTTCGCGATTTATAGAATTTCTAATTATTTTTATAAAATTAGCATATCAATGAAGCGTAGGATATCAACTGCCAATATTGCTTGGTTAATAAACAATTGTTTAGTAATAAAGATAATATTTAAATGTATGATTATATAGAAAAATAAATACTTATGAGTGAATGTAAAAGACATTAATCGGTTTGAATTTTGACTTTCATGTTGGTACTACACACATATTTATAAAGGTATTAGTTTACCATAAAAATTGGCAAAGTAGAATAAAGAAATGACATCCCATATTCTGTTTCTAACATGCTCTCAATTCGTTCCTTGCCCTCTGTGTGCTCGGAAAGTAAAAAATGTAAAACCGCCGGGAATTTGATAATCCCCCGATAAACAATCAGGTTTATTTAGCCAATCCTCTTTAAATATTGATGGGTATTTATTCAGAGACAGGACCCTCCCGACGTCATTGATCGAGTCAACCCGCCATTGTTGATGATTTGTCCTGGAAACTGATTGCTTCCGAACGCATACGCTTTTCTTTTCAATCACGTTTTCCTCTTTTTATGACATGTGAATGTCATTCAACTTCGTAACGTGTTTAACACAGACTTAATAAATACATGCATTATTCTACAAGCATTTTTTTTTCTTTAATTACGTACGACCAGTTAATAATTTCTATCGTTTATTTATTTATTACATTCTGTTAAATAAAAACATTTTGTAATTTGATTTCAATGAGAAGTAAAAATGACATTCAATGACTATCACATGAGGAGAGAAGTTGACCAATGTCACCATTCTCAAATTAATACTAAACTATAAAATTAAATTAATTTAACTGAATTCTCGTTTTTGTTGGAGATCACGGGGCCATATCCGTTTAAGACACCGTGTAGGACTATCGGGATGGGTTTGGGAGGATAGTTCATTGGCTAAGGGATTAGGATGTTGGATGAGGCGGGAATGAAATTTGGAGAAACGGATAGGAATTATAAAAAATAAATGCAATGGAATAGAATAAAAACAGGGGGGGATTCGAGCCCGAATTTCCTGCTTGATGGGCTGGCATGCTACCATTTGAACCACTAGCCAGATAATTAATTAAATTTCGAGTCCTGGCTGAGGTAGTGAGATTTATTTTATTTTATTCCTTTGCATTTATTGTTTAATAGGGAGGGGAATTTCTAAAGAGGAATGCCAAAATTAATAATTTCGATATATATCTTCTTATTTTTGACTAATATAGATAAAGGTTTACTTTTGATTTGTTTTAGGGTTTTTGCTCATATTACAAGACTTAGTGGGTGAAATTCGCCATTTACAAGACCCATCTTTAATGAAATATGGCGAATCTGCTTAATTTACGCATCTCCTTCGTGAGGGATTTTTTAAATGAGAGATGAAAAAGTTTGTAGAAGATAATAGGTGTGAAATTTGGTTTTCTATAATACTTTTGTTATGGAAGATATTTACTACGATGGCTGAGTACCTTCCCCCACTTTTCCTCCCCGGCCGGTCTAGAGCCAGTTTTAGAGATATTTACTCCAAGTTCTCTCTGGCTTATAAGAAGATACTTTCTGAGAAGTAAGTATATCTTAATTAAATATGAGAAATCTGCTTAATTACCTAGTTCTTGCGTGATTGACCTTCTGTTTGAAAAAATTTTGAAGTATATAATAGGTGTATCTGATTTTCTAAAACTTATTTACATAACATTTTTACTTTTAGAAGTTGGTACTTTCAATAAAAAAATAAAAAAAATAAATAAATAAAAAGAAACAGAGCGAGAAGACGGACAAGAACAAATGTAATTCCAAATGTATCCTTTTGTTCTCGAAATTAGGTCGGCACTTCGGTGGGGGGAGACATTTAATCTCCTGTCAGGAAGTAGTTTTGAACTTTCACTATTGTACCTGGCAATTATTGTCTACAGGATAAGACATACAGCCTTATTGTTCTTTTCAGATATGATTTTATTAGAATTGACACATTTGCCTTTCATGTATACTAATGTATGATGTCGCTGTGAATATAAATATATTTATCATGCCATCTATAGGGATGGCTGAGAGTTGATAAAGCTATCTTCCACCCTTTCCATCCTTCAAATCGAAAAATAAATCCCTCTTTCAAGTGGTGAGCGTAAAACCAGATTGAAAAATGACAATTTACTTTAAGTTCAAAATTACGATACGATATCTCGAGCTTACCGATGTTGGATGGTTTAATACCAAAAAAGGAAAAATAAATTGAGGTACAAAAGAAGATAAAATTTTATTAAATGCATTTATTATGCATTAAAATTATTAAATTTTATTATGAAAAGCATTAGGAGAGGGGGGGGGGGTAGCTGATATCCTTGATCTATTGGTATACTGAAATAATGATATATTAAAATTTTTTAAATGATTAGGTGTGGAGGTTAGACTAAAAATTTCAATTAAAACTATTTGAATGATTTTCAAATTTTAAGATAAAAAAAAAGATAGAGAGATAGAGACAGAGAAAGAAAGAATTTTATTCTTGACCCACGACGTTCTGGAGGCATGATTTTTTTCCGCTTCAAAGAAAGAATGGTAACCAAATAGGGCAGGATGTTCCCAGAAGTACTTCATCAGTCATCCAGAACTGAAGCACAGAAAGAAAATAAACTGATTGGGTACTGTGACTATTGAACCTGAGACTTTTGGCAAAGGAGTCCAGCGCCATAACCACTGAACCATCCGTTCCCCAATTAAGTATGAATATTGCGAATAATATATTTTGATTATTTATTAGATAGATTAATGTATATATTTTTTTCTATTTATAGAAAGTTGGGAGTGGGGTCGATGGGCCACTTCTCCCTGCACCGTGATGACCATTTATTTGTTTTATTGTTGATTTTATTGTTATTTTATTATATTTTTGTATTTGTATATTTTTTTTAGATTTATTTATTGTATCCGTCATCCAATCACAAAATGTTAAGTAACAGAATGTAATAAATAAAGATGTATTTTTAAAAAAATTTATATAAAGTATATTGGAATTGACAATGGGATGGAATATTAGTGATGTATCCAGACCGCTTTTCGGTTAAAATAAATGGCATTTAAAACCTTTCCAGATAAATTATTGACGAACTGGAAAGAGATTTAGGTCGACAGAGAGGAGTTAGTGCCACTTGAACACGAAATGTCTCCTCCAAAGGACACGACAGAGTAATTTAGTTTCTTGTCGCAGGACATTTTCGAGTGAACTCTGCTCCGGCCTCTCTACTTTCTAGCACTCACTGGAAAACAAATATTTTGATGTTGTAGGAGGAAATCTTAATTTATGTTTTATCTCACTTTTTGCATCCCGGTTGGAAAAAAAAATTTTTATGTATATTTATATATTTTTTTTTTAAACGAGGTTTTATTTGGATCAAAATTAAATTTATATATTTTAGTTCAGATAGGTTGCTCTCTCCTAAAATCTTTCACAATTTTTCAATTCGATAGGTAGTTGATAAAACACATTTTTTCCTTTAAATATACGAATTTTCAGCTTACCTCGTAAGCCATCTTCAGGCCTATCGAAAAGACTTTGAGTAGGAAGTTGTAATCAAACTCCAGCTGTGATTTTCGAAACTACAGCAATCTTTCTTGATTATTAGTTGGAAGAAATATCAGTATTTCTTGCCTTAACCAGTTTTTTTTTTTTTTTTATGTATCCCTTCCACTGTTTTTATTAATTTTAAATTAATAAAATTAGACGGAAATATCTCGTTATTCATTTAATATCAAATATGATAAGATAACTTGATCCGATGAACACCTGATATGGGAATTGATAATTTCTGTTTTTGTCGTGTCCTACAGGAACTCCCATCCTCCCTTCGTTATTCGTGCGTTCTTAAAACCATACATATATTTTCTTCATTCACATTTTTGTTTATATTCACATTATGTCATCCGTCCTACGCTTGTGGTAACTAAACAAAATTAATGACTTTAATATTAACTTTTTATTTTTCTTGTAAAAATTTCGTACAGAATAAATATTAGATTTTTAAACTGAACATTAGGGTAAGCAATAATTTTTTATTATAATATAAATGATATCGAACTATTATTCAATTTATAAGAAATAATTACAAAAATGTTTCTTTTCACAATTATTCATTTACCTCTATATTGTATTTTCAGTTTTGGTGTGTCATTCTCAGGAGCGGATAAATGTAGTTGCTATCTCTACTGGATACAGGCTCTTTCAAGGCAAATAAAAATATTGTGGCACATTTTATTACTTCAAACTATTAAAAAAATCCATAACAACTTTTTAACCCGACCGATTAGAGCTATTAACAAACTCAACCAACGTAACGTATAGAACATTAACGTAAGGGCATAATTTAGTTTTGGAAACATTTAGGGGCTAGATCAATCCTTAAACTAAATTCATAACTATTTGTCGTAGCAGGATTTTTTTTTTCGTAGCAATTTTCATGCAACTTAGATACTATAAAAAGCTATTTGGCACTTAATATATTGAATGTGCGATATGAAAAGAGGCTTAAACGGCAAATACAGTTTACTATTTTAAAGATTATGAACACTATACTAGAGCGCATACAGAGACTATATATATACCCATTTAGAAAGTTTATAGAAAATGAAACATTTGCGAGAGATCCCCGAAAATTTTACTCTTTACTATAACAAATTTTTATTCTTATCTTATCTTACGTAGGATCGGAAATTGAATTTTTTAAATTACTTTTTAAAATGTAATCTCGAGGTACTCGCAACTCGAGGAAACCACAGCTCTGCTTTTAGAGAAATCTGCTGAAACTTAATACAGATATCTGGATTGAGCAATTCTCCAAATGTGCGATGTCACTTCATATTCTCAATTATCGCTGAGTTATTTCGTTAATTTCACATTCACGGCTTAATGGTCGATTAGCTAATCTCTTTGGGGGGGTTCAGGAGCTTGGGAGAGAGAGTAGCCAAGGGTTTCGGGGATGGATCCTCTCGGTGAATAATATTCTGAAGGTGACTCTAAGGTTTCGTAAGGAATCTGTGGTCATCATCAGGGGCGACAGAATGTGAAGACCACCGTGACCAAAGGAAGCAAGCAGATTACATCCTTTTTTCATGACAATTATGTTGTCAGCCCTGAGTAATTATTACATGCTTTTATGGTTAAAAGTAGTTTAGATAATTTACGCTAAATGTATTGGGCTTTATTTTCTAATCTGATACAATGACCATATGCTTCCAATTAAGGAGAATTATTAAATATACTTAATAACCCTTTGAAGTGAAACTAATGGAAATCCGATAGAAATTATACATAAATGAGGGTGTAAATGTTCTTGATAAACGATATCTAGAGAATTTCGCGTTGACTAAGCGAATTTCTACAAAATGTTGAAGTAACCATGAATTATTCATGTGATTATGTGTGCATATAAATTTTTCTGTGTGTGTGTGTGTGTGTGTGTGTATGTTTAATGAATATTGCTTAATAAATTCATTAATGTCTGAAATCCTTCAAAGAATTGAGAAGGCTTAGTGAAAAATCCATAAAATCTTATTTTATTAAATTTCCCGTTTAAAAATAATATATTATTGTTAGTAACATGACGTGTTTTCTGAAAACATTTCAACGGGTCTCCACCGATCCGATTTTTGAGAAGCTAAAAATGAAGACCGTTAAACTCTTTTAAACATATATTACATAAAGCATCCTTTTGCAACCTATTGGATGATTTTATTATTAATCTCATTTTTGGACACTTTAAACAGCTCCTACGTAAAGGATTCATTTTTTTTTTTTTCTATTCTAAAGACTTGTTCTCCATTTATAGCCTTTCAATCGTATAAATACACAATTTACTTAATTATTTATTTGTTAAATCTCTTATTTTGATTGTCATAGCAATATAAAGGTTTAAAGAAGCGAGTATCAGACAAACACACTCACGCACAGCCTGCATTAAATAATCAGCCTGTAAATTGTTTCTAATGAGTCACGAACAGGGAGCACGTACTATTGACAATGGTCTTCAGTGATTCGTGTCCTCTTTTGAACGACTCGACAACTGAACTAAACTATTACCACACAAATGCAGATTAGAGAAAGCCCGTTGGGTTGGGGTTCATTAGCGAAGTTTTGAATGTGTTAATTGACTCCTCAAGTTTAAAAGTAACAAAATAAAAGGTGATTTATTTAGTACTTTATATAAATTATATTTATTGAATCCCAAGTAGTGGTCAAGAGGACTGGATTCGTAGCCAAGGTTCCTAACATTAGTACCCAAAGCATTCACCAGTGGAGCGCTGTAGTCGCTGAGGTTTACTAGCGGCAGGTTTGAATATGGCACCTTCGTCAGGGAACAGAAGCATCAATTTGACGTCTTTTTGAGACTGGTGAGAAACATCGCTCTCGAAATGATGAGGTCGTTAGTCTAAAGGTGACAACTCATCTTAAGGAGTAAAGACATACAGAGAATCACAGGTCCTCCAAATTAACAGTGATTGTTGGGAGCTGGGGGATCTGTCTGCTAAATAACACGTAGGTCGCTAATCCTAATTTGTTCATGACTGTAGTTGTTCATGATGAAGGTTTAGTTCTACTAGGTCAGGCCAAGATAACATAATAAAGATTATGAGGCTGATAAAGATCCAAGGATTATATAAAGCCAATTGAAAAATAAAAATAAAGGTGATAGATTTTAAAATTTACATAGGATGAAGCATATATTTAAGAAAAACCATTACAAATAAACTACCGTAAATGGAAAACTAGAACCAGAATGTTCTGAAAAAAAACAGAAACATTTATTAATGATTCCCAATTTTATATGTCAGTGCTTAGAAGGAAAATTGTAAAATAAAAATTAAAAAAAAAAAGAGTAAAATAAATTAAAATGTGAAAAATCCAGTTACTTTTTTTATTAATTGATCAATTTTGGAAAAAAAATAAAAAAATTCATATCACTACTGCTAGATTAGAACTGATAAGAGTCTCTACTCGAAGGAATAATGAAAAGGCGGAAGATAAGGCTACGATACGATATACACTGTAAATATGAACAGGTGTAGTGAACGCAAAATAATAAAAAAATTACAATCATACCTTCTATCATCCGTCTTCATTGGTTTTTGCAAACCATCTTCTTCAGAAACCAATGAAGACGGATAATAAAAGGCATGATAGTTCTATATTCATTGGTAGTCATAATAACCCTTTAGATTATAAAAAAGTTACTATGGCAGTTTTTTTTTTCTTTTTGAGTTACTCTTTCTCACATCTGTTCTTATTTAGTGTGTGTGTGTTTGTGTGTGTGTGGGGGGGGGGGGGGTCCCCTTATATTCTGTATAGGCTGCCTGTTGGACTCTTGTTTCTGAAGTTTGTCATTACCTATAGTCAGGTTGACAAAATATCAATAATCATTTACTCTTTGGGTTCTCCCTCTGCTCTTCTACCGTCCCCTTACCTCCATTACGGTGTGGGAATTGCCATTTCTCACCGGCATTAAGGCAATAATGACCCTAGTGGTTGATTTGCCAAAAATATGAAAAAAAAAAAAAAAAATCATTTACTCTTATTTGTATCCATCTGAAAATCTGCTTGGATTACACAACTCCTGCGTAACGGGATGCAGTTCAAGTAAAGACTGAATACCGCTTAAGTATTTCCGCACATTTCAGTTGCGTATCGTGTCCTTCGGCTTCCGGAAAGATTGTGGTTTGTTGAGTCCTCTGTATGAAGCCTCGTCGGTGGCAGGATACTCGCGTGGGAAGGACGCGCCAGGACGAGACCTAACCCATGATTAGGGCGGTCAAGGGACGATGCCCTAAGAAGGTGAGCGAGCCAAGGACTGGTCTACTCGGACAACCTCCCACAACAGATGCCCTGTTAGCTCCAGTCAGGCATTTCCCAATGGGCTGGGTTTGAATCCCTCGTTCATGAATACATCGCAGAGTATTAAATGAATCGATTATCAAACGCTCATTCCTCTGACTTATAAGATGTAATAAATCGATTACTCTCCTTTATGACAATCTTTAATGAAACATGGGAAATTAGCAAAAGACAATCTTCTTTCACATTATTCAGACCTATTAAAGTTATTTACGACTCCAATTCTGGCTATAACGAAAAAAATTTCTAATTAATTATGTCCATGCTCCCATTCGGCCTCCACTGAGCGATTTTAGCTGTAAGCAAATTCATCCTACGGTTTGCATTGGAATCCTAAATACAGAATTTAGATTTGAATGAATTATTCAAACCTGGATCTCCTGCTATCCGGGCCGGTGTGTTAAGCCATTACACCATAAGGACTAGCTAGATATCTCATTTAATTCCCTCTACACTAGCGAGAGCCTAACCTACGAGAAAGACGAGAACTTCGTCTAAAAAGTGTAGAGGGAGTTTAATGAGATATCTAGCTAGTCCTTGTGGTGTAATGGCTTAACACACCGGCCCGGATAGCAGGAGATCCAGGTTCGATTTCTGGCCGGGACAGATAGATTTTTTTATTCTATTCCTTCTCATTAATTGTTTAACCTTAAAACACTTGAAAGTTCAAAAATTCTTGAAAAAATCGAGTAAATATCCATTAATAAACTTAAAACTTCTTTTCATTCGTTTTATTGAAGATGAAATTTCCAAAAATTACAGCAAAAGCTTTCATAGTACTAGTTTTAAGTTCCAGAAGAAGCCTCTAAGAGAACGAAACTTGTCGTGAATAGTGGTGTTTTGAAAGTTATTGTTCCTGTATTTGACCTTTTACCTCACAGGAAAACTTTACAAAACTATATCCAATCCCCCCCCTCCCCACGCACAACGAATGGTATTCACTTATTATTAGATGGTTTTTTGTTGGGGTTTGGTCAAGGTAAAAAATACAAAATTAAAATAAAAAAGTTTATTTAAAAAAATATACTTATTTTAATATTTTGAATATATTTATGAAAATCGCAATTTGAGGAAGATACTTTTAAAATATAACTTGGAGGGTTTTGTGGGGACAGGTTTTATGAAATGCATAATCAAAAGTATACATATATATAAGAAATATATATTGCATTAATTTAAATCTGATCTTTCCTTTGAAATCATTTGAATTCCTGGCTGGGACAGATAGATTTTTTTATTCTATTCCCTCTCATTAATTGTTTAAAGTTTACGTGGGATAAAAAACCACAACCAAATAAAATATTTATAAGTTTTAAGGTTATTTTTCGCGGTTTTGTCCATTTCTATGTAACAAGAGCACGGAAATAGAAAAAAAATAAAATAAAAAACATACTACGAAGGATAACATAGAATGCTACAATTTCGGTTTGAGAACAAGAGAACGAGGCGAAAGAGTCACATGACTTATCACTTATCATGGAGGTTCCCTGTGCAGTAGGTACAGTCTGCGCGGGAATCGAGACCCACGGAAACAAAGGGATAACGAGCACGGAGGGCTCACTTGCTACCTGTAGGGACTGTGCACAGGATCAAGGCACCTGGCCGTTCGGTAACACCCACCTGCCATCACTTCATTTGGTCCTGCGGGTGGCTTCCTGTCGCAGGATCGCAAACTGTGTAAACAGATCAGGTATCTCAAGCATCATGAGAGATCGACCATGTCATCGCGATTGAAATGAAGGTAAGAGGGTTATGGCGGGGAAGGTCAGTTCGCCAAGATTGATTGGAAGAGGTCACTGAGAGTGAAAATTCAACCCTTTAAGTTCATGTCTGAAATACAATTCAACAGATTTCCATTGGAAAAATCAAACTATTCACTTTGGTAACATGACACTATTAAAAAAAATGTAAAAAAAAAATACCGATCGTGCATTAGGTTTGTTGAAAATTACCTTTAAACGTGAAGGTATATATGGTAAATAATCTAAAGGGTTGTTATCACCACCAATGAATATAGAACTATCATACCTTATCGTGTGAGAATGGTCGGGGTTTCGGCCGGGAAGAAAAAAATATACACCACAATTTGGAGTAATATTTTTATTTATGCCAACGTTTCGGCTTAGCTAGTAAGCCATCATCAGGGCTAAAAAGACAATACACACACATAACAATAATGCATAAAAATTGAAATATCTGTACAAAAAGAAAAAGGATATGTAAGAATATTAACTATAGTTAGGAATAAAACATATTACAAAATGATATGTACCAATGGTGTTGGGTGGAGAAATCTCCCCAGGG